>QOCX01000640.1:0-23754 GCA_005959815.1 Sarcophaga bullata | reverse complement strand
ATTAAGGTGGAGAGTAAGAACATAGAGAGCTGTATTCAAGTTTCAACAAATGCCGAGTGTTGGTACTAGGTAGATTCATAGCAGTAGATATAGTATGTGACACAGAACAGGTACTTGGTTTACGTGTGTGCTAAGCTCAAAGTGTTAACTTTTGTCATCTTTATATCGCATTTTGCATTTCGCATCAGAATATAATTCATGAATTCCACGGTGTGCTCCTTGCTATCTAACATTTATTGTCTTATCGCCGGTCTGTATACGTTTTAATGAGCGCCATCTGATAATGGGCAAAGACTGCCGGTGAGTTCAATGAACTTATTTCACTTTATTGGCTCTTAGAACCTTTTAGTTCACATTTTGAGCCAACTTCTCTCACGTAAATTTTATCCTACAGTTTAGCATTGTCTCCGGTTGACAATTTTGAAACGGTTTTCATGCCAATTAATTTTCTTCCAAAGTTTTTGTCAGCAGCCTACAAATTTTTTGCTGAAATTTTCAGACATAGAAAGGCTTACATAGGTAATGGAAGCCTATGGTCGAAGCCGCCGTAGTCTAGTAGATAGTGTGTTGTCTCATTAGACGTTAGGCCACGGCTCAAATCCCAGGTCAGACATCTCCAACAAAAATGAAATATGAAAAGTTATTTGTCGTTCAGAATTGTCTGTAAACTGTAGGTCCCGGCATTTGTGTATAAAATTACTACAAATAACATAAAGTGGTGTGAGAAACTGGGTCGCAATCCTTGCGAAAGGGTTGTTTGGCAACTATTTCATTGCCTCAATTTAGTGTTAGAGTCTCTTAAACTTCAAAATTTAATTTGATCGCTATTGTCAAGAATTTTAATTATTTCATCACTCTACTTCAAAGAAGGTACATAATAATCCTCAAACTTATGCTTTTTTTTTTGTTGTAATTTATATAAGTTTTCTAAAAGTCAACTTTAACTATAAAAAAAAAGTATTTCGAATATGATTAAATTTAAATTAAATCGTAACTTCATTTCGATTAATAAATTTTTAATTTAATTTGACTTGAGATCGTTTTGCAACGATCATCTTGCCTACGTGGTCAATGTAAAAATGACGAAGGCAACTTTCAAGGCAGTCAAGGGTTACTTTCTCATCAATTCTCTATTTGCCACATTGGTTCGACTATTATTTTTCACATCACTGTAAATAACTTGCAAGGTTTTAGGAGAACGCCAAGTAATCATATTATAGGATTTCAATTAAAAAATAATTTTAATTTTAAACAAATAAAATTTATAAACCTTCTGTACAAAAAATAATTAATAATTAATTGAATATGCCTATAAAATAATTCATATGTTAACGAGGCTAAATTTAAAATGATGATTAAAATCTAAAGACAATTCATAAAGCCATCATAAGGCATGACTGCATTTAATAAAATGCTGAAAGATTTAAATTCAATTTAAATTTTGCACATCAGAAAACAAAATGCAATGAAGTCGGTATTAAAAAAGGTGTGGTAAATTAAAAATAAAATGTTTCGTTTTAATCAATGAACAATCTAGAGACCACAGTCACCATTTAACCTACACTCTCTGCGTGTGACTGCGAACTTTAGACGCCCCAATTAACATTTCGCACAAGTAGCGACAAACGCAAGCGACATCATCTTTATTAGCATTGAGAAATTGTTTTTGTTTTTGTTGTTGTCTTTTTCAGAATTGATTGCCTGCTTCTCTATGAAATTTAAAGAATTGTAAAGTCAGTGAACTTTACAAGTGAAAACCCAACGGCCAATATCCTTGAATTGAGTCAACACTTTGGTGCAATTATTAAAAAAAAAGGGTTTACTTCCTCAATTTGCGGTAACGAAAGATCAGTGGAAAAATAATTTAATTTCTTCCTGATCATTGTTGTTGTTGTTGTTGCTGGGTAGTTGATTTATTATTTGTTTACGAACTACAGACAGCACATGCGTACTTTATGGGCCATGGATCGTGTAGATAAATATATCGTTGCGCACTACAAGATCACTTAAGCGGAAGGTGATAAACATTACTTATACATACACATATACCATGTGCACCTATGTATATATATATGCAATATATTATTCGATGCGGTTTTTATCTCGAAAATTTCTTTGGAATAATTTTGTAATAAAATTTAAACTACGCGGGGGGTTTATTGACAAAATAATGATTCATTAAATTCACTATTACGTACGAGTGTATTTGTAAGTGACATGTGTATAACCCAGAGGAAAATTGTTAGTAATATTTTCAATTGTAATCTAATAATATGTATATGTAGTGGAAAATATAAAAAAATCCCTAAAGACGTGCGTATTTAACTTGACAAATATTCCCCTAAAAATGGAGATCATTTCTCACCAATACTAGTGAATCGCATTGAAAAATAGTGCATCCTACTGTAATATTTTTTTGGTGTAACGAACATTTTTTAACGAACATTGTTGATGTTCGTGTCCTATGTGTGTAAAAAGCCGAAGATGTTAGGCCACCGGTGGCTATTGGTGCCGACGTATGATTATAATATTAGAGAGACAAGATTTATTTACTAAAAAAAAACTCCTTTGACAGTTTTATGAGTACTTAACTGAGTATAGTATAAGTTTGTGTCAAAATAGTTGCTAGTACAGAAAATATGCTGCATGTTGTCAAGTATAAGGTGGGCCATTTAAAGTTTTCAATTTAAAAATGCAATAAAACAAAAACGATTTGATATTTCTCCAAAAGTATTTCTTTTTGTTGTGAAGTACAATTGTTCCGGTTAGAAATGGAATGTTATTTCTTTCATATAACTAAAGCGGCTGGCATCACAGTACCTCATTCGATCGAAACGATTTTCGTACACTCTTTCGAGTGTATGGAGTGGTATCTCGGCAATGTCATCACGAATGTCCAATTGTCTCTGGTTTGTCGGTATAACATTTTTCTTTAATAGCGGCAAACATAAAATAGTCCAACAGTGTCAAATCGCAGCTTCTTGGCGACCAATTGACATCACCATTTCGGCTAATTAAACAGCCATCAAACGTTTGAAGTACTAAATCCATTGTGGCATGTAATGTGTGGCATGTAGCACCATTCTGTTAAAATCAAACATCGTTCATTAATACCAATACCATGAAGAGGGGGTACAAAAAAATCGGTTATCATGGTGAGATAGGTGCCGCCATTGACTGTAATGCTTGCGCCATCCTTATTTTCAGAGAAATAGGGGTCGATGATTCCTCTACACCAAAAGCCGCCTCAAAAATCACTCGTAATTAGTGCATTGGCGTTTACGTCAATTTTGCTTATTAACGTACCCACCAAGATGAGATATCCCTTTAATGATTCCTTCAAGCCTATTGCCCTGACAACTTCAAAATGCTGATCAATGTCAACAATATCAATTCTCTATCTAAAACTTTGTATGCATCCAGATGTGTCCCTCTGTCTCATATGTAGCAAGAATGTGTTTCGATTATTCATTCTTATTGTCTGAAAATCTACATTTTGGGACCGAGGCAATCGCCATTTATGAACAATGTTTTAGAGGAATCCATTGATTGTCAAGATTATGCTAATTGGCCACATTAAGGGGTTTTTTTCGGTGGGGTTACACAAAGTCTTTTGTCTACATAGGCAATTCAGACGCTATCTGAGGCCATGAAGTTAAAATTATTGTTGGTGAGAACCGGACGGAATACTGAAGGTTGTGTGTTGACTTATTAGACGTGGTTTAAAACCCCAGGTCAGACAGCTTCAACAAAAATATTTCTTCCTCTCAGCAGATTGCTTTCCAAAACTCTGAGAGTAAATAAAAATTGCCATGAAAAGTTTCTCAAAAAACCTGACGTTCGGAGTCGACTTTAAACTCTAGGTCCCGTCACTAAGGAAAAAATTAACACACACTACATCAGTACTTACTTACTTACTTAATTGGCCATAACAACCCGATTAACGGATTTCGGCCTGCCGCAACACATCCTTCCAGGCGACTCTACTTCTTGCGCGCCTACGCCAGTTGGTCACACCAATCGATGACAGGGCTTCCTCGATTTGGTCCTTCCAACGGATACAAGGTCGTCCTCTTCGCCGACTTCCGCAGATCCCCGCCTCAAATACCCTTCTCGCCGGAACATCCTCCTCCATTCGAACGACATGGCCGAGCCAGCGCAGCCGCTGGATATTAATACGCTGCACAACGTCCATGTCGTTGAGGAGCTCATACAGCTCACTATTGTATCGGATGCGGAAATCTTCGCCAACTCGCATTGGACCGAATATCTTACGTAGGACTCGAACACTCTCAAGGCTGCTGCATCTGTGCTTAATAGGGTCCATGCCTCTGCGCCATAAAGAAGCACGGGTCAGATGAGCGTCTTGTAGAGTATTAGTTTCGTCGCACGAGAGAGGTCTCTGTTACTCAATTGCCTATTGAGACCATAGTAGCACCTGTTGGCAAGAGTGATCCTGCGCCTGATCTCCAGACTGACATCATTTTTGGTGGTAACGGCGCAGCCAAGATAGATGAATTCCTTGACTGCATCGAAAGTATAGTTATCGGCCGTAATCTGAGAATCAGTACGCACACTACATAAGTAGTGTGATAATAATAAGTTGTAATCCTAACTAAAGGATTGTAATTACAAATTATGTATGTATGTTCAACAGACTGTTATGGAATCTTTTAACTGCTCCCATTTAATCTGTGGTTAGACTCATAAGTGATTAGAAAATGCGTACTCATTGGGAGATGCTTCTGTTATTTAGTAATAAGAACATGATATTAAAATGCATTTTTTTTTGTTTTTATTTTTATTTTTATTTTTATTTTTAAATGAAAATACATTTTTGATTTCCTTTCTTGTATGCAAATTTGCATGAGAATTAAATTCTAATTAATATTACAATATGGTCGTAATCCCTGGGCTAATCGTTATCCTTGCTACTTAAAAAATAATCGTATTCACACATGCATATACATATGTATGTATGTATGCAAAGGGTTTATGTATGTATCAATGTGTGTATATATTATGTATTTACAATTTTTCACAATTTATCGTCGAGTATGTATGTATGAATTAAATTAAATATTTTATTTCCTTTATAGAGGAACCGATTGATTGTTTGTTCAATTGTTTGTTCAATTGTTCGATTGATTGTTCAATACAACTTAATATTAATGACTTAGAAAACTAAAATAATGTATAACGATACAAGGGAGAGTACAATACAAATAAAATAATGTATGAGTAGAGTTAGATAAGAAATCGATGGTAATCGCTTGGATTGTATGGATAATATAATGATCACAATATGCAAAAAAAATGTACAAAAAATATATAAAATATTACGATTAGTTTTCTTTTCTTTTCTTTTCTTTTCTTTTTTTTTTTTTTAACTTAAAATTATTTTTATAATGAAGATATTATTGTAGAACAGCATCTCTTTTAGGCATCTTTCACTTTGGCATTCAGACCTCGTCTTAGTATCAACGATGACCAATTGCAGAAGGGCATCTCAAAGGCCAATGAGAAAATAATCGAAGCCAAATAAGTGATAATCGAAAAGCCGGAACAAATTACGCACTATTAGAAGGGGAAAAAACAATAAAGAAAAGAATAAAAGAGAAATAATTTAATAAAAATTATTGAGATTTTTTAAATTGATTTCAAAATAAAAAAAGAAGTAGACGAAATACACAACATTTTTTACTTTAAATTATTATTATGTCCTGCTCATTTCGACTTTCACTAATTCTTGTAATTCCCTCAAACGAAGAGGCCATTAAGGAGATATAACAAATGAAGGTAGACATCCCTAGTCCGTAACAACCTTATCCACAAATTTAAATAAAAATTATTGCAGAGAATAAATTTCGTTAATTCTAAGAGAGTCTAAAAAGCCAACGTTATTTTCTGTGTTGCAGTTTATACCGCAATATTAACCCATAATATCCACAAGCGTCCAAATTAATCTTTCAGATCGAGATATTTTTTACTGCAATTTACAGAATTAGGTACTGTGTTGGCTTATTAATGTTTACGGTTCAAATCCCAAATCAGACATCAAAACGAAAATATGAAAAAATATTTCTTCGGCGACTTCCCCTCAGCAGATTTCTGGAAAAAATTCTGAGAGCAAAATTTAATTGCCTTGAAAAGTTGCTCAAACAACTGTCGTTTGGAGACGGCTTTAAACTGTAGGTGCCGCCACTGATGAATAAAATTAACGCACACAACATAAGTGCTGCGAGAAGTTAGGTTGTAATCCTGACTGAAGGGTTGTGACAGGACTTTCGACTTAACGTCGACTCCGAAAAACAAATTTGACGAACTTTTCATGGTAATTCTATTTGCTCTCAGAGTTTTTGCTAGAGATCTATTTTGAGGAAATCACCGAAAGAAATATTTTTTTCATATTTTGTTTTGTTCGAGATATCTGAGTTGAACTCTGGACGACCAGCCCTCATCTTATAAGCCCCACATACTGCCACATTTAATATACTATCTCTAGTAAATATGAAACTTTTGTCATAAATTCAATCAAGAAAGACTTTGCAATTAACGAATACGGATATTTAACCAGAAAATGGTGTTTAAATGGCAGACTTTAAAATCAAGATTATGGAGAGGACACTGCATGATCTCAGAATAAATATACCCTGAAATTGAATTTTGTTTTACGCAGACTACACTCCAATACCTCAACGACTGCAATTAATCGAAATTTCCAAGGTGCCCAAGCTACACCTGACTCCGACCATTCAAGCTACTTGTAACGAATTGAAGACAATGTAGATCAATAAATGATAAATGGGAGCAAAATACTGGATCTTAAAGCATCCCTTTATCTCTCACACTCTCTGGAATATATCTCAAATGGTCTGGAGGTATTGTTTTCATTGCATTCCAAAGATTTCTAATATAGGACCAACAGATAAGATTGATAAAAAGAAGAGATGCTCATAATTGTATCGATTTAATATGAGTACCACGCCAACAACCTTGGATTAACACTCAGGGGATGATCCCTATTCATGCAATGCATTGTATTGGAATACAGGAAAGACAGTTTTTACAGAAGTAAGGAAAGAGAATGTAACAATAACAAGGATGGACAATTCCTTAGTTACTTTCATTTTTGAGGATTTTTTAGTAATAATTCTCACTTTCTTTTTCCTATTGCAATCACATATAATGTCAGACAAACAATCAGACAATCTCAAACACCTAGAGCCGCTGGTGGGAATCGAAACCACAATCTCGGATCCAGGCCATCAAGACACCTAGACTGTACCGTAACTCAAGAAAAATATGCCGTTAATAAAGTCAAAGGAATAGTGTTTTGAACCGCACACTGAATTTATCTCAGTTGGAAAGAACAAAACATTTATAGTTTAACCCTATAAGGATGCATTAATTAATACCCCAAAAACTCTGAGGTAATTACTCACCAACATAAATGGATCGGCATGTGTACTAACACTGGTTAGACCGAAAAAGAGCGCTATCACGAGTGGATTTAATAAATAAATCGCATATGAAAGCCTATTTAAATGCTGAAATGGTTTAGATTCCAAAAATCTTGACCAACAAGTACGGCGACCAGTGGCACTGCCAATAATCATCCAACAAATACTGATCGAAAATAGGAAACGACCCACGACAAATAATGAAATGGCCATCAGATAGGACATGTCACGCTTAACGGTCGAATAGATGCAAATGAAGAATGTTAACAGAGAAAGATTCCATAAGGATTTCTCCTGACCGGGACTTAAATCGAATTCACGTTTTTTATGCTCCAAGAAATACCAGCCAGCTACAGCACCCACTATATAGGGTAGAGCACGGACGAACGGGCTGATATAAATTTCAGTGCCCGTTGCGAAGAAGGTATCGAACGATAATTGAAAGTTGATGTTGAGGCCAATGCTAAAAGACCATATGAGATTAGCGCTCAACAGTGCCACGGTAAGAGTTTTGGCTAATTTCGGATGCCTGAAAAGAGGAAGAGAACGGTTTTAGATTCGTTTTTGTACAAAACAATTATACTTACTTGGCATAAGTGAATAACAGGATGGTGGCTATAACGAAATACTGCATTTCACAAGCCAAAGACCAGGTCCAATTGAGACACATATCCTTGTGATCGAACAAGTTCTGTATGAAAAATATATTACGCCACCAATAGTTGGCACAATTTTCATCAAAACGTTCATTGATATGATAGACAGAGACTTTGCTAATATAGGCATACAATAGGTCAACTGCGCCCATAACCACAAGATACAAAGGACCAAGTCTATGGAGAATTAAACAAAAATATGACATGATTAAATATGAATAAATGGAAGTCTGAATACAAGTACAAACCTTAGATAACGATGGAAGAACATTTTCGAAAACTGTTTTACATTTTGAACGAATGAGTTCTGGCGTATCGTTTCCATTTTCCCAGAATTTCTTAAGAAGTTATACGTTTGCAAGAAACCACTGGAAAAACAAGGAATATTAGTAGTAAAGAGTAGGGTAAGGTATACAGTAATAACTCGACAAACCTGACAGTGAAGAATACATCAACCAAAACCGGTGCTGAGCTAACATATTGAAAGAATACTTTTTCGGCATAGGAGATCAGAAAAGTTTTATTATTTACCGTGAAGTACATGTACCAGATCACATGGAATACAAGAATCCATAAAGCACATACAGAACGCAGGCCGTTAATGACAGGAATTTCACTTGGTTTCGATTCCTTGGTAGAGAAGAGTTTCGACCAATTCTCCTGGATATCGAAACACATAATAAAGCTACGTAATCTGGGATAATTGTTCAAATTAATATCGGTTATGTATTGTATATTCGTTGTCTCTGTTTCATCTTCTAAGGCATCAATATTATCGAATTTCTTCTCTGCTATTTGAGTTTTATTACGCAAATGTGATGCCAATAAGATCATGGCCAATATAAAGGCCACCGTAACACTGATTAGCTTAAAACTTTCACGTTCGAAATAATTTTCCGGCATTTTTAAATCCTTCATATAAAGCACTTCCGGTTGTATATCGTAGATATCATTCTCCACGAACAAACCTTGACTAACGTAATCAGTCATTAATTGTTGAATTTCATTGGATTGGCAAGTTGTAGGCAAGCACAAGCCAATGTGTATGATTTGTTCAGACATCAGTTTAATCTCCACTTGCCAGGGAGAATTATGACGCAAATATATCACACGATAATCCATATCAAAGGGTGCTATTTCTTTAATAATGCCCAATTTCATAACTCTGGGATAATTTTCCGATAATGTAATGCCTACGGGGCGGCGTACCGCACCACAAGCCTCTTGACTGCCAAACCAGAAATTTTGACCAAAGACAAATCCAGCGGGTTTTGAACCTGATGCATCCAAAGCTAAGGATCAAATAAATTAAAAACAAAATTTTATTGCAAAGCCTTTTAAAAATATAAAAAATTTAAACGTACCTTTCATAGCCCATGGCTCCTTTCGCAGTATGCCTCTTTGAATGCTTCTCAGATGTCTGTAGCATTCTTGATTAACACTGCTGGCATTCACTGTTTTTGCTAAGCCATATATAATGGACGATTTCACCAAATGCGTTTCATATGAGGGTGTTATCAAATCATAATCAACACCATCTTCTTCTTCTGCCAATTCTTTTATTGCCGTTATCGATTCTGTAATAACGGTATTATTTGTATCGTCCAATATGTCATAGTGATTCAAGAGAGTGTTATTGCTTGGCAAATAGTAGTTGCTGGCATTTTTGTGATTTCCCCTGGATATATCCACACTATTGAGTATGACCAGTACTGCCAGTGGAATTAAAAGTTTCCATCTAACATTAACCATGTTCGCAGGCAATTCAAGAGAATCTGAAATGAACGAAATGAAAGAATATTCTTTTATATTACAATTAAACAAATTATTACAATTAAACAAATTAGAAAAAAAAATCCCCACACTTGTCAGTAATAACATTTGTTATGAACATTTAATTCCAATTGTCTGTAGAAATTAATGTTTAAAATGCCGTATAATTACTCTCGACTTTATTGATTGCAAGCGTATGGCAACAGATTCAGATTTACGTTCTGATACGAAAAGCAAGTGGAGATAATACGACAATTATAATTCAATGTAATCATACTGATTTTGTTTAAAATATGAACTTTATTTTCTGTTGCCACATACTCGCAATATAGTCGATAGTAATTACACGTTATTCTTAAGGTTAATTTCTATCGATAATTAGAATTAAATGTTCGTAACAAGTGTTATTACTGACACTTGTGGAGATTATTTTCTTTCTTAATAGTATAAAGAGACTGTGTTATCGACCGATAATACTTTAAAAAAACTTTAAAACTGGGAATAAATCTTTGTTAAGCTTTATTTTTTTTTTCTTTGTTTTATTATATATGTAATCTACATACAGACATACATATATAATTGGTCATTACATGCCTACAATCAGAATTACAACCTAATTTGTCACACCACTTATGCTATGTGTTATTTTCATACATGAATGGCGAAACCCACAGTCGATAGTCGACTCCAAACCACTTGAGAGCGATTTTTGAGTAACTTTTTCTGGCATTTTCATTTTACTCTCAGATTTTTGCCAGAAATCTGCTGAGAATAAGTCGCCAAAGAAATATGCTTGCATAATTGCCAAAGCCTTCTAGGCTATAAAAAGCCACCGGAAGCAGTTCGCAATGCATCCGTGAATTTTCTAGTGTAAATGTCGTTCTGTTTTCTTTCTTTTTTCTTTTAATTTATATGAGAAAGAGTAGGTCGGTAAGAAGATAGGTTTGAGGGCGTTTACCATCGTGGGTCATTTCACCCATTGTAATCGTCGTAAAGATATAAAAGAAGGAAATTAAACCGGAATATGTGATTTCAAACACATTCATACATACATACATACATACATACATACATATACATACATACATTTTACCCAAACTGCATAGATGAGGAAGAAGATGCGAAGCATATTCTAACATGCTGCCCCAGATTTAGATGGCCCGGTAACACGAGTTTGTACTAAACCGGCTTATGGAAGAGGTGATGAATTCTAGGATTCTATGGAGACAATATAGCCAAAGAATGGCTGAAGTTATGCTAGAACTCCGAAGGTTGGAGGGACGAAGGAGAAATTTAAATTAGTGAGATAAAGCTTTTAAGCTAACCAGCCCTCCGCGAAGTAATACCTTGCGGCAGTCCCGCGAAGGGAGAGTGGTTGAAGTGTGTAGGGGGTGGGTTTAGTATGTAGGCACCAGTGACTGTGAATCGCGTTGTTGGAACAAAAGTGTCTTTCGAAGATTTTCACCTCCGGCCTAAAACAAAAAAAAACATACCTACATACATTCATACATAAATATATAATTGGGCATTACAACCCTTCAGTCAGGCTTACGACCTAGCTTTTCACACCATTTATATATATTGTGTGTGTGAATTTTATATGAGAGTGGCGGGACCTACACTTTAAAGTCCATTCCGGGCAACGAATTTTTTGAGAAACTTTTTATGGCATTTTTATTTTTATGTTTCGTTTTGTTGGGTTTTGAACCATGAGCTCATGTCTAATAAGCCAACACACTGCCTACTAGACTAAGGCGACTTCGGACAAAGACAAAAAGCAAATTGATATGAAAAAAATCATATTTTTACGTAAAGGTCTCAAATTTTTGTACGGAAAGTAATCTCAAAATAAAAAAAAAAAACTATGAGCTGATAATTTGCCTTATTAAGGGCCATTATTACAACTTACCGTTAACTAAAGGGAGGATTTGCCAATAAGTAAGAAGTAAGCGTTAAGCTAAAGGGAGGATCATCCTACCGGTAACTTTTAAAGTTAAGTTTATACCTGAACTTGCCACATTATCCATTATTTTCAATATGGCAACTTGTAATATAAGCAAAATGAGCAAATGCAACAAAAAAAGAAGCCAGTCGTTGCTACTGCGTTACAAAAAAAATTTCTTTAAATGAACTGTTTTATCGGCATTGCTCGCAACCGACACTGCCATATTTTTGAAAATGTTAACTTTATTTTATCTGTAAGTTATAATAACGAAAATAAGTTAAAGTTAACTTTAAAGTTCCCTTTAGCTAAAGGTATCTTTAACTAAACCCAACTTTAACGGCAAGTTATAATAATGGTCCTAAATCACATTATTACCACATGGTATTCGATATCAGTTACACATTATTTAAATTGTTTTTAATTGGATTTGCAGTTATCGAATATCTCTGAAGATGTGAGTGTGTAATAAATAAATTTAATTTATTTTTAATTTATTATCGTATTTAAATAAGTTCTGCTTAAAGCAAAGAAATCTTATATTTTACAAGAAATAACAACAAATAAGACAATAAAAACGATTTTATTATTAAAATTTTTTTAATAAAATCATAAAACTGACAACAATACTACGATATAACATTAACAATTCAATTTATGAATGGTGAGTTTTGTTAAAAACAATAATTTATTTTAAAAACTTCATTGCATTTTGGGAGAAAAAAACCTAAAGGTCAAGTATGTTAAATAAGAAAAGTTTCCATGCCTATTTTAACTTACAATTTCTAGAATAATCGTTGAATTATTGTTGTTATTGTTAATATTTTTTTCTCTTATTTCTTATGAAACTGAACAGGTAAAAACAATTCTTCATTTGAGCCACTATATGAGTATTTCAAAACCGATTTTTAACAAGTGATTACAACCACATAAGCAACATGCAGGCAATTGATTAACAGTTTCTTGGTAGGTTTTCATTTAGCGAGATAAACTAAAACGATAACTGCAATTACTTACTGACCCAAAGCTGGTGCTAGCTAAAGAGCCTGAGATGGCCAATATAAAATGTGAATTAAAAGACAAACGATGGCTTTGTTAGTTTGTAGGTATTTGCAATTAAAATTAGCAACTCGAAAGACGTATTTTACCAAAAAAAACCGAAACCGAAGCCGATAACAAAAATAAATCATTGCCTAAAAACTACAAACATTTGAATTCTTTTATAAATTATTCGTGTGTGTGTGTGGTATGGTAAATTTACAACGAATTAAAATACTCGCATACAATCATCTGCATGCGACTACTAATCATCATACTGGTAGTATTTGGATAACATACACCATCAGCTACTATTATAGTTTAAATTGACCTTGAAATTTGAAAGAGAAAAAGAAGAAAAAGAAGAAGAAGTAGAAAAGAAAAAAAAAAGATCACACCAATAAATCCAAAATAATAAAAACAAATATTTACAACCGAATTTAAAACGAAAAATATGGAACATAACCATAGTTTATCGTTTCATAAATAATTTTCAACAACCAACAATAACAATAAGAAAAAAAATTATTAAAAAAAAAAACATAAAAAAGAAAAAAATATATGATCACCCTTTCATTCATTCATTCATTCAGAGATTTTTGTTTTTGTTTTTATTTTTATTTTTTATTTTTTGTTTAATTTATACAATAATTAATAAAAAAAAAACAAGAAGAAGAAAAAAGTACACATTCAACCATAATTTTGTGCAAATTTTATTCATAAAGAAATTTTTTCATTTTCAAATCAAATTAAATCAAATCGAATAATAAATTCGATTATTTTGCATACGATTAATAATTTAACACACTAAGGCTGACCTAAATATCAAATTATACATGGATGTTATTGTTATTGTTATTATTTTTTTTTGTTTTAATAACCAGGGTATCCTGTTCTCAATTTTGAAATACCCTATCGGCAATGAGATGGCATATTTGATGCATTACGGTATTTCACAATCGTCGTTGTGCGTAGGTTGTTTTTATGGCAAGTTTTAGCAACATAGATAATGAATTAGATTTTAAAGAAAAATACCAACCCTTTGAACTTTATTACAAGCTACAAGCAGAAAAACAAGTTTTAAAAATATTGTAGAAATCAAATAAATGAAGAGAGATAATCGAAAGTTAGATTCTGTTGACGTTGAACTACATACTCAAATACCAGTAATGCAGTGAGAATTTCAATGCTATAGTTTCCCGGAAGATTTATTTCCAATATATCGGACTTTTCATTAAGTGCTTTCTATCTTTCAATACATAGCTATACTAGTCTCTGTAGTCTAGTAAGTAGACGTAAAGCCACGGTTCAAACCGCAGGTAAAGCAGCTCCATTAAAACGGAATATAAAAAATATTTCTTTAGCGTCTTCCTCTTAGCAGATTTCTGGCAAAAACTCTGAGAGTAAATGATAAAAACTGCCATGAAAAAGTTTCTCAAAAAGTGGTTATTCAGAGTCAAATTTAAACTATAGGTCCCGCCACTCATGTATAAAATTAACATGAGTGATGTGAGAAGCTAGATCGTAAACCTAACTAACTGAATCAGGTTGAATTTGATCGATAGCATGATTATGTTGGAAGTCGCCGTAGTCTAGTTGGTAGTGTGTTGGCTTATTACACGAAAGACCAGGTTTAGAATCCCCGGTCAGATATCAAAAACGAAATATGAAAAAAATATTTCTTCGGCGGCGGCCTCTCAGCAGATTTCTCGCAAAAACTCTGAGAGTAAATAAAATAAAATTGCCATGAAAAAGTTTCTCAAAAATCTGTCGTTCGGAGTCGACTTTAAACTGTAGGTCCCACACACAACATAAATGGTGTGAGAAGCTAGGCCATAATCCTGACTGCAGGGTTGTAATGGCCAATTATGTATGTATGTATGTATGCATGATTATGTTGGCTATGAAGACTGTTGTAATTTGTATCTTCCACGACTTAAGGAAGGAAACCCCAAAACATAAAGTCCAAAGTCGGTGGTTAGTTCTCATAATCTTCATTTGAGATGACCATGCCCTCAAAACTCTTAAGCAGAAAATGCAATGTGGCATAAGCTGTGTAACTCGTAGCGACGTTCTGTTGAAACCACATCTTATTGATGTGTTGATTCTCAAATTGAGTCCAAAAACAATTGACCAGTTGGCAGTGATAGTCTGGCCAATGTCATTCTTACAGAAATATGAACCGAAGAGACCTTCAATTCAAAATCTGAATTGCCATCTTTCGATAATTTTATTTGTTTGCCTCATCACTGCAAATGTATTATCGAAGTGAAGCTCGCGATATGTTGAGCGAACAGAACAGCCATTTTGATGAGAAGAATTTTATTATTTGCACATGCATTTGAATGCTTTATCCTTTTATAATGATTTCGCCATAACAGACTGACTAAATGACAACTAATATAAGAGATGTAGCTTCAGCAAGATAACCGATGCCAATGAGTTTTTTGTTCACGTCATCACATTTTAAATATTGCAATAGCGGGATTTTGATTAAAAACGGGTGATTTAGGGGAAAAAAGCGCTAAAAGATGAAAAAGAGATTTTTTGCGCCATCCGTGAAAAAGTATGATAAAGTTATACTTTTTCCAGCATATCGGTTTCATTCTAACCAATTGCAGCTGTATGTTGTCTTCTAGAAATGAAATTGTGGCTAGCATATCCATTAAATGAAAGTACTTTACGAAACACGTTTCTCACACAATTTTTTTTTTAATTTGAAGATTGGATTTTTTTTTTGCCATTTCCACATGACAGAAATCTTTTTTAAATGCGAAACAAATTTGCACTGAAAATTCAAAACATAACCCTATAAATCGATGTTTTTTTTTTTCAGAAAATTATAAACCTACCTCCTAATCGGTAAACAAGTTTTATGCTTCTACTATTGCGCAAGATTTTGTTGTTTTAAGTCCAGTATTTAATGAGTTTTTAACATGTCAAGAAACTGGTTCAATACAACTATTCAACAGCTGATAGGTCTGCGCTCATTAAGTGCGATTGGGCATTGCTTTGTTTGTAAACAATGCAATCTCAATGCAAAGTCGGCATTTGGGAGTTGAAATTAAATATCCAAGTTCTCTCAAACAACTCACAAAACCAAGGTACGAATATTTTTATTATATGACAGTGCAACATGGCAAATGGTAATCATAATAGCACGGAAACTAAACAATTTAAAATTTGTGGCTGTTGAGCCGGACAAGAGAGGACGGTATGAGACGTTAAATAACAGAAAGAGAGTGAAAGTGGATAAGAAATAATACGATACGGATACTAGGAAAGAGCACTACTCTAACTGCACTGGAATAAATAGAATAAATAAGCAACACATGACACTAGACTAGAAGTCGCCGTAGTCTAGTAGGTAGTGTGTTGGCTTATTAGACGAAAGGCCAGGGTTCGAATCCCCGGTCAGACATCAAAAACGAAATATGAAAAAAATATTTCTTCGGCGACTTCCTCTCAGCAGATTTCTGGCAAAAACTCTGAGAGTAATTAAAATTGCCATGAAAAGTTTCTCAAAAAAATCTGTCGTTCGGAGTCGACTTTAAACTGTAGGTCCCGCCACTTATGTATAAAATTACACACCACAACATAAGTGGTGTGAGAAACTAGGCCGTAATCCTGACTGAAGGGTTGTAATGGTCAATTATGTATGTATAGACACTAGACACTAGACATTAAGAATGCGTTTTTCAACAGGGACTTCCGAACTTTGACAGTTGATAGAGGCCATGAAAATCATCTTCAGCGATGAGACTTATTTCTGGATGAAAAAATTACTGTTTGATGTAGATTTTGGTCTGGCGCCGTTGTCGGCAATCACAGCCAATGACGAGCACAATAGATCGATGATTAATATTTTCTTCTGACCGAAAGCGTGTGGTTTCAATAGAAAGCTGCAACATACCACACATCTCATGCCAAATTGCGATTTGAGTGCGTAGTCATCTTAAATGGATGGTCACTCAGATCGCGCAATTTGATCGCGTGAGACTTTTTCTTGTAGGGTTTTCTTATGTCGCAGGTGTATGCGAATAAGCTACAAAACGCAGTGGTTCTCAAAGACAATATCACCCATGCCATCGATTAAATGCAGTCTGGTTTATAAACCAGAGTCGTGGAATAATGGACTTTTCATATGCGTTTCATCCAAAAGATGTAATTGCGGATATTTGAAGGATATTTTTTGATGCCGCACTTTATGACATTAAGAGATCGTTGAAATGCATAAAAAATATCGATGATATCACACACACACACACACACACACACATCGTTTTATTTAAATTTAAGCGTTTAAAGAGTCCTTTAAAAAGTTCTTTTTAAAACTTCTAGAGGCTGTTTGTCCCCAAGTGAAATAAATAAGAAAAAAACAGAACTTGTTACAAAAGCTATGGGCAAGTTTAAGCCCGCACTTGTTGCACCCAAACGGTATGTTGTTTACTTCATGCGTTCCAACTGAAACGCGAATAATAGGTACTTTTACGCTTTTATTTTTGCCCTAAACCGGTTGTTGGCCAATGTTTTGCAAATTAAAAATACTTTGAATTGATAAGAAACGAGTACAACTATTTCGTAATTTTATTTTTGCATAAACAATTTCATTTTGTTGTTTTTGTTTTTTGTTTTTGTATGAACATTTCGATCATGATGATGATGAATTTGCAAAAATCTGAAAGAGATTTGATTTGATCTTAATTAGGCAATTAAAAAAACAATTTAAACCTTGAAAAATTAAACTTGAGAAAGTAATTCAGATGGAAAGGTTTTCAAACAAATCGGAAAGTAATCGATAAATAAATATTTGATTACAAAGATAAACAGAGACAGTACAGTAATTAACAGAAAACCGATTTATTGCTTTTAACACAATCAAATTAACAATTAACAGTTGACTGATGACAGATGAGAGTTGACAGTTGACAATTGCAAATTTTCTTTATTTTTTATTTCTTTGTTTATTTAAAATTATTTTCGGAATTTCTCTAAATATTGCTTAACTGCCTAGAAACTAAAATTCGCACATTTTTCTTACTTTATTTGTTAAATAAATGAATTCTAATGAATTTACATGCGATTCAGTTTCTTTATTTATTGTTTTAGTGTTTAACTCATAAATATGAATGAATGTTTGTATTATTATTGTTGTCTGGTACATATTCTATAAATAATTTCAATTGTTTGAATATTAAAATTCATAAAAAATAGGTCGTCGAAGACATTGCAATCAAAAATTTCTTCATCTTTTTGTTTTATTATCATTGAAGACAAGCTTAAAGAACGCTAAAAGCAATTTACGCTTCAATGCTTTCAATTCATACTTCATTTAATTCACAAGCTTTGAAATCTGAAACAGCTTTTTAGGTTATTAAACTTGCAAGCCACACTTTAAATTATTCAAAGCTTTTATTGTCTTTATTTTTTCTTTTTTTCTTTCTGTTAGAATATAAATGAAAAGCAATTACGATTGTTTACGATTGTTTATCCTATTTTAACCCAATAACGTAGAGTAGTAGCTGTAAAGGTTCTCTTAAGAAAAACCGCAATAGTCCGCTTTCCAACCTTGGACCCTTGAAATATTATCAGGCAATGATTGATAACCTAACATGTCGAATAAACCAAAATATGAAAGAAAAAAGCCGCTGTAGTCTAGGAGGCATTAAGTTGGCTTTTTAGACAAGAGCCAGTGGTTCAAACCCCATCTCAGACATCTCAAACAATGTGAATTATTCGGTAACTGCTGCTGAGCAGATTTCTGGTAAAAACTTTGTAAATGAAATTTCCATGAAAAGTTTCTCATAAATCTGTCGTTCGTAGTCGACTTTAAACTGAAAGCCTCGACGTTCATATATAAAATTAGCACGTTACATAAGAGGTATGAGAATCTTGATTGTAGCCCTCACTGAAGGGTTGTAATGATCAATTATGTATGTATGTCTGTGTAAAAAAATAGCTCGCCATAGGCTTCTAGCAAAAACTCTGGGAGTAAATAAAATTGCCATGAAAACTTTCTTAAAAATTTGTTGTTCAGAGTCCGACTTAAAACTGTAGGTCTCGTCACTCATGTATAAAATTAAAACACACAGAACCTATGTGGTGTGAGAAGCTAGGTTGTAATGACCAATTATGTATGTATGTATATATGTATGTATGTGTATGAAAGAAAAAAAATATTTATTTCGGCAACTTGTTGCAACAGTCTTCTGGCAAAAGCTGTGAGAATAAATAAAATTGTCATGAAAACTTTCTCAAAAATCTGTCGTTCAGAGTCGTTATTAAATTGCAGGCCACGGCACTTTGGAATGAAATTAATACACATATTAAGGACAAACAAAAGCCGCTATATAGCTTATGCTAAGGCTACTTAATAAAACAATTTGTGAATCACTGACACCCAGAATTAATTCACATGCGTAATGGTTTCCAATTTTTTTTTTTCGAAATTTTTATTGACGCATGCACAATCGGTTTATTTCTGAAATGTTTGAAATGACAAAGTGCCTCTATAAGATATAATTGATCTATGAAGGTTAAGTTGTATTTTTTCTTCTTAATATTTAATCAATTTATTTTGACAGTAATTAAGGTAAGAAATAATATTAAAAACAACACAATTGATGTCAAACCATACAAAAAAAATCTCTCTACCATGCCTATAATGGTCCCATCGTGCGAGTATATGCAGTATAAATTATGTTCATGCGTTTCTAACGTAATACGCGTACAATATGAATGAATATGTATTATGGATATCGATTTATCTCAATCATAATTGATTTTCAATGTCATTAACAATTCAACAATCAACAATACATATATTATTTATCGAATACATTCAATAAGTAAGTGTGATAAATTTGAAATAATTTTTTTTCTTTCTTTCACTTTTTTTTTTCTTAATGAATTTAAGAAATTGTATTTCAATGGTAATCGTATTTGCAGCAAAACATTATTGAGCTACACATGAGCAGATATTAACGTGTGTTCCCAGACTATAAACAAATTGACTCATTTTGGGTAAATAAATGATTTTTTAAGAAGTTTTTGCTAAAAAGAAAATACAATATATTTGAAACGAATTTATTTTTGCACAACAATAAAAAATTCCAAAGAATTCGCTTGAAATATACAGTCAAAGAAAAAAGTCTACATACTAATTTTTTATAATTTCTAGGTTACATTTTTTTATATTCCTTTTCGTCATTTTTCATTTTCCTTTTTCAATTTGAAATCACCAGGGAAAAAAGTCTGCATATACAACTGTATGTAGACTTTTTTCTTTGACTGTACACATATATAAATTGTACGTGCGAGATATTTAGAAATTATGAAAACGATATGAAAATACAAATTTTTAGATCATGTATGCTATCGATATCTCATTATGCATGCGAAACTTCTTGCGTGATTAAAGACTTTATTAAACAGTGCTTAAGACGAAACCAGCCAAGGACTTTAACCAATGAAGCATGGATAGTGAATGTCTAAATTCATCAACTAGATGAATTGCACATACAGTCAAGAGTACCATTTTCTACATGCACCGCGGTGTATGTAAACTTTTTCTTTGACTAAACATTGTACAACAGCCGTAGAAGAAATCAATCTTAAGATCATATCAATTCGGTCTGTATGTACGAACAGACATAGTATTTCGGAGATCAGATTTATTGGGTCAACGAGAATCTACACGATGATGAAGATTTTGCCAAAAAAAAATCATCTTTTCGGATGAAGCACATTTTCATCTTGGTGGCTACGTTAATAAGCAAAATTGCCGTATTTGGGCTCAAAAAACCCACACGTGGTCTTAAGAAGTCAATGCATCCTTTACGAGTGACTGCTTATTGCGGTTTGTGGAGCATAGTCATTATTGGCTTATATTTCTTGAAAATGAGGATGGCGCAACCATACGGTCAATGGAGACACCATGATAACCGATTTTTTTTTGTACCCGCTCTTCATGGCATTGATGTGAACGATGTTTGGTTTCAACATAATGGTGCAACTTGCCATATTCTCATGCCACAATCGATTTATTGCGTCAAACGTTTGATGGCCGCCAAGGAGCTGCGATTTGACACCGTTGACTACATATTTTCTGTGCGGCGCCCTTGAAGAAAAGTGTTATGCCGACAAACCAGAGACAATTGAGTATTTGAGGGTTAACATATGTGATGCCATTGCCGAGATACAACCCCATACACTTGAAAAAGTGTGCGAAAATTGTCCCATTTGAATGAGGTACTATGAGGCCAGCCGAAGGAACCTATGAATAAAATAATATTCCATTTTTAAACAGAACTATTGTTCTTCATAAAAAAGTCGCAGAATTTCAGACCGTTTTTGTTTTACTGAATTATGAAATTTAAACTTTTAAATCAGCCACCCAATATTTATCACTCTTACAGGTCAAGATGGCGTAACATTCTTAACATAAGAAATCCGTTTATAATTAATTCTCTTTCAACAATTGGAATTCTAAACTTCATTGAGATCATTATTAGAATAATTTTCGCATACAAATTATCGTTTTGGTTCTCCTTGATTGTCATTGACAAATTGTTTTGTCAAAATGTTCTCTTTAAACAATAACTTTTAGAAATAATTTATCATATGTCGACATTTTTAGAACTTTAGAACTTCGCACGTACATTAGAATAATTTTCTTTTGTTAATTTTTTTCTTTTTTTTGTATTGTAATTTTTAAATAAATATTCATAATATTATAACAAATGACTATGATCTTTTTATAAATAATTAGTTTTATTTATCATTAAATTAATTTTTTTTACTTTAACTTGTTCACAATGAGCAAATATGCGTCAAATATTTAAATGTTTTGTTGTCTTTCAGGGAAAAACCACTGTCAGTTTAGATTTGTTAATAAATAGAACAAATAAGTCATGTATTATCACAAAGAAAAACGATATATTTTTTGCTGTCAGATGTATGGAAATTCCCTGTTTTCAATTTTCATACATACTCATATGTACGTAGCATATAATTATCTTTCAGTGAGCCAGTAAATAAAAACAAAGAAATTTTGTTACAAAATTTACAATTAAAAAGGCCAAAAGAAATAAATCTTTCAATATACCACACATACCATCCATACTAACCTAAATTTTATGTTACTCTCTTAATATTATTTATTGTAGGTCTATTAATATATACTTTTTCTCTCTCTCTCTCTCTCTCTCTCTCTCTCCTTATCTACCATATGATCTCTTTGATCAATAATCAATCAATAGCATCACCATGTACTAAACCAACGGCACAGTTAAAAATCAAAACAATGAAAACAGCAAAAAAAAAAACAACAAAAAAATTCAGTTCAAATTTAAAGCACTTCTCATAACGACTTCAAGTTGCGTAATAAAATTTGTTTTTGTTTTTGTTTTTTTTTTAACTGCCAAACAATTTCGAGTTTTCATTAACGACCTTACAACCGATGCAGTGAGATGGATTGTGCCCAACTGATCGTTGATTAGACAGCAAAGAAATTCAAAAGCGAATTTGTTGTGGAATGTATAAGCCGGGGGCTAAAAGAAAATTAAACAAAAATAAAAACAACTACAAAAGCAACAACAAATAAAACAGCCCTACCAATCATATACACTGGCAAACAAAAGTGTGTGAATGCTTATCGAGCAGTGAAGGCTCGAAAACACTCCTCTGATAAAGATCAAAATAATACCAAACTTTTAGATCTGTTTACTCACTATTTATTATGGCATAAGCTTAACGGAATATAAATAGAAAGAGTTTCTCATGCATTTGCCGTTTTAATACAGATTTTCACACTTTCAATCAAGGTATATAGGTACACGTCCTAGGGAAATTGAAAAGAAGGAAATTAAGAATTGGAACAGAGCATATAAAAAAATGGAAACTCAAACTGATCGACTATGCGAGAATGGATACACTTCTCACCACCAAGCCCATAATAAACTCCAGGACATTATATCGGATTGCGTAAGTTTAATCGCATGCAAGTTTAAACACTCAAAGAAACTCATGAGCTGGGTTTTCAACTTTGTTCTATCAAGACCACACAGCCGCAATAAAAATGCTCTACCGTCACCAAGCCCTTCTGATTTCTACATACTTACATTCATTCATTCATTTCTACTGCACATTCATACATATACTTGGTCATTATAACCCTTCCGTTAGTATTACAACCTAGCTTCTCACGTCACTTATGTTGAGTGTGTGTTAATTTTACACATGAGTGGCGGGACCTACAATTTTTCTTATTTCGCCTTGTTTGAGTTGGCTGAGCCCGTATTTGAACCACAGTCTCTCGTCTAACAAGCCACCACGCTACCTACCATACTACAGTGACTTTATTTCTACATACACTGCAATACTCTCCCTGAAATCCATCCCAGTTACCCGTACGCGACTTAACATCTGAATCGTGTAAGGTATCCGATTACCAGTATCACGATGGACTAATAGAGCCTCAGTTACGCAATAGTTTTACATCCGTCGGAAGTGAAGCAAAAGTTCCAAGCCACATAACGTTTTGTTTCATCATCCCACTGTGTTCGCTCCTTCCCACGAACCCACTAAATTTAGAATAAAATTTTCTACAATTTTATTTGTTATCCTTATATTGTTAATCAAAGGTTAACCATAATTTTCAAGGTTTTTTCATTCATATCACCAATCTTCTCTCTATGTTGTTCAAAACTTTTGATTGGGTTCAGTTGCGAGCTTCATCTATTAAAACTTTGCAACGATGCTTAGCTATTTTGTTTTATTTTCTCTATAGCGGACAAAGCCAGTGTCCTTACTTTTCCTTCAAGGATTAAACATAATTTTCCCAATTTCTTTAAATTTAGAAGCTAAATTGATTGTTATTTGC
>QOCX01000639.1:0-106739 GCA_005959815.1 Sarcophaga bullata | reverse complement strand
ATTACACTCATCCTGTATAGCACCAGCACTTTTGTCTATCATCAATGAACCTTCTAACATAAATTCAAATAGTAATACACATTTTGTTCCGAAACCATGGGTGAATCCAACTTTAAACGCATTGGAATTTTATTGAAAAAAGCACTACAAATAACAATTTGGAAACTTAGCAACAATTGCACTTTCAGAGATGTCAGTGATCGTTTCGGTGTGGCTAATGGTCTTGCATACAAAGTGTTTATTAAAATATTAAAAATGATATGCCGCTTGAAGGGATATGTCATAAAATTTCCAAAGACTGCAGCTGAGCAAAGACAAACAACTGAAGAGTTTTCCAACCTTCGACACAGTCCTTTCCCGTTTGTTTTAGGATGCAACGACAGAACACATACTCCAATTTCGCAACCAATCAAAGACGGAATTAGTTATCGCAATAGAAAGGGAACTTACTCAATTATTGCACAAGTAAAATAATGTTTTTAACTTGAGAGTGTTTTTATATCGAATGATTTTCAGGCTATTGTAGACATTCGTAAGAAATTTAGCGAAATTTTGGCAAAATAATAAATAAGAAAATCAAGATTTGTTCCATTACTGTTTGTTGGGCGATGTCGGCTATCCATTAGAGACGTTCTTTTTGGTGCCTTACAGTGATAACAGGTTTTTAACGCCAATCTAATCGAAATTCAATACGATTCAGAGTTCAACTCGAGTTGTTGTAGAACAGGCATTTGATTTATTAAAAGAAAGTTTAGAATACTAAAGTGCATTGAGGTTCAACATCCACACATGCCAAAGTTGACAACAATGGCATGCATGATTCTCCATAACATAATAGACGATGATATAGAAGAAGAAGCAAATATTGAACTCCAAATGGACGAAGGAGTAACTTTAGCAGGACAAAGAGAAGCAAAAGTAAAAAGAAATGCATTGGCAACAATATTTTCGGCTTAATGAAATAAATGAATACATTTGTTCAATTAAAGATGTATTCATTATTTTACATTTTAAGGAATTCAATTCATAAAACAAGACAAAAATTAACAAAAATTCAATTTTTAAATTATCAGATAAAAAAAAAGAATTTCAATCTTAATTAAAGTTAAGTAGAAATTAATACTTTTTGTATAATTTTCTTGAATAAGGTACGAATTTCCTTCATTTAAGCTAATTTTTCTTTCTCTACTGTTAGTTTTTCTGTCTCCATGTCCTTGTCTAAGAAGTCCAAGATATCGCACCGCTTTCGTTTTGTTGCACTTTTCGTAGTGGATATATCTGGAGAAGATGCATCAGCATACGAGATCTTTGGCATATCAGACGTCGATGGTCCATCACCTAAGTCTTCCATTAATCTTTAACCGGAACATTTGATCATATCACGAGGTACCAGAACGCTACTGTGACTGCCGAAAATTTCATCCAACATTTCGAAAAATTCTGAGTTTGTAAAGCCCTCGCCAGATGTGTTGTTCCGCTTTTTGATTCTTTTTTATGTTCCTATTATATTTACAAAACATCTCGTGGTTTCATCTTCGGTAAATGGAAAAGTGCTATTAATTTCCTTGATATTTCGTATTATTTGTTCCCAAATTGTGTTTATTTTTTTTTCGTAACGCATTCTGGCTCATACCTCAAACGCACTTCTATGATTAGGTTTTTTCTTTCGTGATTCAATTTTTTTTCACTATGTACGAAGAATTAAATGTTAAACCACATTTGTATTTATATATAAAAAAAATTAAATTACCGCAAATCTGCCATTTCTACCACAAAATTTTTCCCGCCAATAAATTTAAATGTTTACAAAGTATCGCAAATAAAAACTATGCATGAAATTGACAAATAATGCGCACTGAAAAGCATTCCGATGCAATAATGAACATGAGGCATTGCCAAAACAAACGTTGCAAACAGCATTTATGAAATCAGCCATCATTAACAAAAAGAGTCAATAACAGAAAGGTTTGGGTTTCTTTAAATGCAGATACATTGAAGGAATACAAAGATGATGATGGAAACATGCAATTTAATAATTATCTATTAGAACAACAACAAAATGATGTTATTTCTTGCATTTATTAGTACAATTCAATTCTTATTAAATATAAGATAAGTTCTGAATGGAGCCAATGGAAAACAATTTTCTGTGACAGTTTTGCAGACAAAGGGTGGTGAGATATGCTAATGAATATTAGTACATAAACGGTTACACTCCAAAAAATGAAAGCATGTTTTTAGAGGTAAATAAAAAAAAAACAAATTCTAATAGATCTAATCGCTGTTGGACTTCCGAACTAAGTATGTGATAAAATAGATAGAAACGATTTAAAAGACACAAAAGATCTATTCAACATTTAAAAAGGAAAAATAAACTTCAGGAGAAAAAGTCAAAAATTGAAGTGAAGAAGTCATGCAGAATATGTAAAGAAGAGAATAGAAGCGAACGTTACCATCCGGAATGAAATTGCTGGTTTCGACAAAAGGATTCAATAATAACTGTCAATAATTCAGAATTAGAAATACAAAGAGGAAGTACAAAAACAAATGAGATTTAAACATGGAACTTGAGGACGATTAATGGTGTAGGCAACACGAATGGCAGTATTAAAATGCAAATAAAAATGTTCAATATTGAAAAATCCATGGATATATTTGTTATAAATGATAAGAATTTGGACACGCCTTTTTAATAGGTTGTATAAAAGAATTTAAATTAATTCAATATGATGATTCAATATGATTGTCACGCAAGACTCCATGACAGAAGAGAACAAAAATAAGCATCACCCCAATAGTCCTTCGTCTCCTGGCGTACAAAACAAATGTGAAGTAAATTTCAATCAACATATTAATACTGATGATTTCGATATAACCGTAAATCTCTTAGACTTTAATCAGCGGATGGAAATTGATTGAAAAATATGTCAGTGTTTGCAAATTACGATATCGGCACTGCCCTAAACGCCCTTACAGATGTACGATTGAGGACCGAAGAGAAATAGAAAATCAATTAGCAAAGTTATTGAAGAAAAATTTAAGCGAAGAATCGTATAGCCCTTTTCCAGCTCCAGTAACTCTAGCATATAAAAAAGGGGAAAATAAAAATCAAGGTTATGCATAGATTTTAAAGGTTTAAATAAAATTATTATCCCTCAATCGCTGCCTTTTCCACTTATAGAGGATGTCATGATAAAAACTAGAAACTGCAAGTATTTTTCAACTTTAGATATAAACTCAGCATTATAGTCAATTACCTTGAAAATACAAGACGGACAAAAAACGGTGTTCGTAGCTAAAGAGGGGCACTTCCAATGGACTTGTCAACCATTTGGCTTAAAAACTGCTCTAGCAATTTTTTAACGGATATTGAGCAACATCATAAGGAAGCACAATCTTTCTGATTTTGCCGTTAATTATATAGACGATATCTTTTTTCCAACACGTTCAGTGACCATATTCTCCACCTTTCAAAATTACTAGAAGCAATATAACGGAAGGCTTTAAACTCAAATTCTTTAAGTTCACCTTTGCCGCAACTTCAGTAAAATATTTGGAACATGTAATAGAAAATAATTCAATCAAACCAATTAAGGATATTATTAGCTGTTAAGGAATTTTCAGTTCAGAGAACAAGAAAAAGCGTCCGCCAGTTCGTTGGAAAAATAAATTATTACCATAAAAACAACCTACTAAGAAAAAACCTAAAGTTCACCTGGTCAGAAAAATGTGAACAATCATTTAAAAAAACCAAAACTTTACTATGTTCTGAACCTATAATAAACATTTTTGAAAAATTTTGATTTACGAATTAAAATATATACCGATGCAAGCATTAAAGGAATAGGAGCTGTATTGAAACAAGATGACGAAAATGGAAATTGTAAACCAGTGGTATAAAGAAAAAAAGGCGATATATATATATATGGCAATAAAAGAAGCTGCAAGATACTGGCAGCCTTGGCTAATTGGAAAAGAATTCACAGCTTACACAGACCACAGACCTTTGGAAAATATGAACATAAAAGCTAGAACCGATGAAGAACTTGGAGATCTTACTTACTACTTATCACAATACAATTTTAAAGGAAAGTATAATCCAGGAAAATTAAATCAAGAATTTTGGAATCTTCCGAAAATACAAAAGAAGTAATAAAAGTTGTGAATTTAATAAGTTTTCAAGATATAAAAAAGGCTAAAGTGTAAAATTTGAATTAAAAAATGAAATATTTTACAAAACTTAAAGAAAAAAGATAAAATAGGAAGTCTCAGTAAAAAATTAATAATAAATGTACATAATAGCTATTGCCATATTGGAGAACGCAAATATTAAATAAAATAGCACCATTTTATACAGGAATAAACATAGCTAAAAACATTAAAAGCATCTGTGTTAATTGCGAAATCTGTATAGACGACAAACCCACGTTTTTAGTTTGCTATTTAGGGAGGTCAAAGATATTACCCTAGTATGCGATCCTCAAGGGGAACACTATGAACTGAATAGTTTCAACGACTGCTCTCTATCAGACCACGTGTACATAACGCATGTCCTTAATAGGGTCCCGGGAACCTTATAGTAATAGATTGAACACTGATTGGGACATCATTAGGTCAATGTTTTCTGCTAGGTTACTTGTCGGTTATTCGTGACATAAATGGTTTGGATAAAATGGTGGATAGTCTGAGGAATACCTACAAAGCCTGAAGAAGGATGACTTCAAGGGAAGAGGCTAAACTCAAGTGGTGGAACATAGAAATTGCAGCATTACGGGGCATATCCAGGAGGATGACTGCCGTCACAACTCCTCTCGCTTGGATAAAACATAATACCCGCAGGCTTACAGGAAACATCTGTTGTGATCTCCTAGCTGCAGAGTATCATGCCTATCTCAAGTATATGGATATATCTGTAAGCAAAGAGAGACGAAGGTTGTTTTCATCCCTAAAACTATGAGACCATCAATATCCACGATTTTTCAGTCCTATTAGCCTAACCTCATTCGTTCTTAAAACACTACAAATATTATGGACTGCGAAATAAAGCTCAAACTCGTTGCGTTTGTCTGTGGTGCTCAACGTACCTACACTGGGGGCAGATCCCCTAAGACTATATGATATCTTTGGTGGGGAAAACTGGTCAAGCTTTGGCATAAAAACTGTGCTGCATGGCAGCTTTCATTGACATGAAGGGTGCCATTATAAAATGTCAATTCGGAGACTGATGTTAGGGCTCTTTATAAGCACTATGTTTGTGAACTTGTTTGTTTGTTATTGAACTTTTAACTAAAAGAATTATTACCGTATCTATTGAAGAGGTTCCTAAGGCTAGCAAATAGAGGCCACAAGGAGGTTGTTGGAAAATTTAATATTTCGTTATGTTTTTTTTCATTATGCAATATTGTATTAGTATTATTGTTTCTAATAATATCCTTAATACACCACTGTGCTTGCCATAGTTTATCTATTATATAAGTTATTTAGTCGCGTTAATCAAACAAGTCTTTTTCAGCGTCAAGGCTCACTCCTCTTTATTTCAAAAATTCCTTACTTGCTACAATGAGATATAAATTACGAGAAGTATGCTTCTGCTTGTCATAATCTTAATGCAATGTTTGAATAAAAGGTTTCATAGGAAAATGCAAAATTGTTGGCTGCCGTAGATGCAAAAAAAACCAAGAATCAGAATATTAATTCCGAGAATAATTCTAGCAAGTGTTATGGGAAGTTGCCGGCATGTCGACCGTGTTAACTTATATATTCTACTTTTTGCTATTTTCTATTTATCACAACTTTGTCACGCGATGTTAAGAATACTACCTGCTACTTAACATTGTTGCAATATATCGTTACTAATCGGTTTCTTTTGCATATCGTTTGTTAGTGTAAAGAACTCCTTTCTTTTATGTTTTATAATTTAAAAAAAAAAGGAATTCTTTTGGCTCCCCAAATTTTGTAGAATTTTTACTATAATATAGATCGTTAATGATTAAACATCTGCAATATGCTGCGATCGTTATAATTTTGCTTTTTGGTATTTTATAATATTAGTAAAGAAGAATTTTATATTGAAGTTAAAATTAAATGTATATAATAATGTACACGAAATTTAAAGAAATTCCCAGTTTGCTTGCTCCCTTTTTTTTTTTTTGTTCAACTTATAGATTGTAAAAGTTCTTGCGTATACAAATCGTTTTGTTCTTAAATTCCACTAATAACTATAGTGGAGTTAAAAAATGCACTCAAAAACACCATAGATGATACCGTTAATTCTTGCAATAATAAGAAAACAATATTAGAAGAATGCAGTTTGCAAGTTAAATAATATTACACTTAAAGAAATTAACATGATTTAGTCAAAGTAAAAATAGAAGCACAAAAATACAAATACTATTATTTGTTGTTAACATTCTCGTCAGCCTTGATGGGAAGTAATGAAACTAATCAAACGTAATTAATAAACGAGTAATAAAATGTAGATGTTTCGGTCTTTACAGTATCCACTCTAACAAGTCCATCAGAAGCGGCGTGGGTTTCCATAAGACGATCAAGTTCCCAGCAAGTGGGATAAAGATTTTCATCTCGTAGTAAAACGACATCATCTTTTTGTAAATTAAATTTGTTTGCCACTTTGTTCTAGGTTGAAGGGATAGAAGGTATTCATTAGACCAGAGAGATGTAAAATACTATGTTAACTGCTGAATTTGTTTCCATTTAGTAAGAATAGTAGTCAGTGTTGTCACGTTTGGTGAGCAACATGTTTTGGAAAATCGTCAAATCACAGAAATATTTAAAATTCAACAGGATTTATTAACGAAAAACAAACAAATACTATTCAGAACACAGTTTTATGATATTATTAAAGCTAGAATTTAATTAAATATAAGAGCAATTTTTAATTTTATTTACTTTAGCTAAAGTGACTTTATACACCTGCAACATTTTTTACTTTATTACAACTTAATGATAAAATAAAATTCACTTTTTAAAAAATGTGGCAGTGCCGGAGCAATATTGATAACTTTTTTGGTACGTTTGCTCATGTCCAACTAAAGAGCTAAAAGTAACTAGGTGCCACTTTAGTTTTAGCCATCACAATGTATGTAGATACTATACCTTCTGATGATACATTCGGACAATATATCACAGCGGCATAGGCTGATGACTGAAAATGAATTCTATGATAACTTCATAAAAGAATACGAAGCAATTAATTTTTATTTAAATTTAAATTAATTTAATTGAGAATAGTTACCATTTGCCACCTCAGACACATTTGAACCGTGCTTAAATGAGGAACTCTCTCTGAAGTACCCGCTCTGCAAAATGATCTCCCGACGATTATAATAGGATGGAGACGTTATCGTATTGGTTTTAAGGCGAACATAAGAAAATGTTTCACCAAATTAACATAGCTAGGATACACTAATGATATCAGCATATATTGTGTTGAGGTTCGGAGCCAAACAATGTCACCATATATACAATCTTCCAATCATAATCTACGATACTAAACCAGTTCAATTTTTGTTAGTTAGGCTACGACAACAATTAGCGATGGGTAAAAAAGACCAGTTTGCATTAATATGTAAGTTACTCAATAACAACGCAGACGACGTGATTTCGAAACTGATGATTTCACTCAAAACATAAAGCTGCATTCGGAATGCAATTAAAAAAGGGTAAATTCAATCTACGTTGGTGATCATATAACTCTATGGATCTCATAGAATCTATTTTGTCTGAATTTCGAGCAGATTCTAAAGTTTTTGAAATTGAAAATGATAATTTAATAAAAGCTCTTGGTCTTGAATGGAATATTAAGAATGATTATAATAAAATTTTAAAATAGGGACGAGATGGTCAGTAAGCGCAGTTTACTAGATAGACTGGACTTTCAGCAACTAGAAACTTTAAAATTAATTGATTTTGTGATCCCTCTAAATTTGCATTTGCTGCTGCTATTTGTGCTACAACCATTTTGAATAATTCTTGCTTGAAGTCAAGTTTACAACAGGCAAAAAAGCGTCAACTATGAGCTATGGTGGAATGGTCCTAAATATTTGTGTGATATACAAGAACTCTAAAAGTCGAAATCTGAGATTTACCAGAAAAAGGTACATACACTCAATCGTTTAGGAAATGGAATAGCTCAGAATTTTAACATGTACTTAGCAACCTAATTCGGCTAAAGTTGTTCATATCTCGGTTTACAATAAATCGTTATACAAAGAAGAATCACAAATGGCGGGTAGTAGTAAGATGACAAGTTTTCCTACTATTATTGAGCTTAATTATGGCATTGATTTTTCGAACGAAATACTTATCTCAGAAAACATGGTCTCCTTAGAACCAATAAGGCAGTAGCTGAACTGTGATATTTTCTCGATTATCCAATAATTATTAGAATTGGCGATGAGATTTAAAACCCAAATTTAAATTATTTCTCTAAACATCTATTATATTTCTAGATGCACATAAAATAACGCTACGCGGTGGCTTAATTGAAAAAGAATTGACTACTTTTATACGTTCAAAGTTTTCTTTACAAAGTCTTAAGTTCGCAGGAGAGAAGAAAGAAAAGAACTTCGAACTTACGAAAGCAAATGAAAGTTTAATAACACATATCCAAGCTTAGTCACGTGATCTTAGGAATTCTACCTGCTATTTAGTATCATTACAATATATTGTTACTAACCGGTTTTTCATGTATGTATATCCTTTGTTAGTGTAAAGAACCTATTTCCTTTATGTTGTATAGTTTTGTAAAAAACATACCGCTTTTGACTTTGAGTTTTGTAGCTATTTTATAATATTAATAAAAGAGAATTTTATATTAAACTTAAAATTAAATTTCTATAATAATATGAAATAAATAACAGTTTTAATCAAGTCAGTAAATAGATAAAAATTACAAATAAAGTGAGAAATACCGTAGAGAGGACCTGTAGAATGTCTATGGTTATGGGGATGAGCTGTCTATTATGGTATCTTCTTGTATTTCCTGTAGGCTGCCAGACCACTGAAGTGTTTTCTAAGCAGAGGTACCTTGAGAGCAACTCAGTGCAGAAATCTCTTGATAACGAACGTAGTTTCACCGTTATTATCTCTAAATGACTGAATTTCTCAGGGCAAATTAGGATCAGTCAAAGTTAACTTAAAATAGGTTCCGGGCCATAGGGATATCGCTATAAAATGCACTGCTAATCAGTTGGCCAGAATCGATACGGAGATCGCAATCTACAATATTTTTCTGGGCCTCATACACATATGCGTCTGAAGACGCATATGGCCTATGGGTCTGAAGAGACATGCCTACCAGCCCTCCTCTTATTATGAAAAGCAAAAATTTTTAACCTCTCATTATGAAGCGTTGTAATGACCAACTAAGTAAGTTTTATTATTATATTCGCATTTAAACAGCGCATTCGTTTCAGTTAAGAGTAAGTTTCATTTTAATTTGTACGCTTTCTGCTTTCTGTGTTTATTCAATGGGGAAAACAAATTTTACTAAATATATGTAGGTGCACATATGTAAATATATGGCAAATCGTAAATCGCATAACCTAAGTTTAAAACATTTATTATCACTCTAGGAAATGGGAATGATCCAGCCTTTTCTAGTCTTGTAATTTTTTTAAATGTTTGCATGCCTTTTTTTCACTTCTTTTTTAAATATTATAAACAGAACTTTAATATATATAGTATACATATATTTATTATATCTCTAATATATATTGTATATACTATTATTCAGACTAGTTGAGAAAAAGTCTTACTGAGTAAATGCATTCTTCAGAATTGTATTGTTCAAATAATAACTATTTGTATTATGCCAAATATGTATTGTGTATATGTATTCATTAAAAAAGAACCTTTGGGACAAATAATTTAATACAAAGAATGGAATTTTCTATTCCTATGTAGGTGACAGTAGGGTAAACAACATTTTTATGGCGATGAGACCTCTATTTGTGCGATGTACGAGTATATGTACTATGTTTGTACTAAAAGATTCATTATTATTATTATTCTTTATTTTTTTTGCACATTTAACTTAAATTAACTACAATACAATGTTAATTTAAAGTAATTACGCATTACACAAAAGATATAAGCTTATAGAGGATTCTATTAAAAATTTACTTTTACTTTGCGTCAAATATTCCAGAGCTTTAGCTCAATACGGTTCTGTTTAAGATCATCTGAATAAGTTAAATTTTGAGTATTTGATATTTTAAAATAAGGATAAAAATACGTATCGCTTTATTTCTTAACAATAGTACAAGTATACAATATTTTTACGTATTAAAGTGATAGTTGCTAATAGTATACAAACATATTCATGTAGTAAAAAAGGAAACAATGATTATAAATGTATAAGTCTATTGGAAAATTTGTGTGTACATAAATTTCAAAGTAAGTACATGTAAAATAATTAAATTTATAGTTTATTCTGGGAGATTATCTTTTTTTTCAATTAAAAACATTGATAATCAAGAAGTTTGTGTTGTCTCCTTTGTGTGCGAGGAATTATCCCAACTTTGTTGTATGCCGCACATTTTAGATAAACAACCGTGCCACATACGACGTGTTACAGGATCCATAACAATGAAATAGATAAATAATATGAAGCCTTGAAGAGTGGCCGTGATGCAAAATAGATAAGAAAATACTAATCCAGCCTTCATTGTAGTTAAAAGTCCAAAAATCCAAGTAAAACCCAGTAAAAAAAATAGAAGAACCAACAATCGTATCTGGGATAGTGCTAATCTTTTCTCAGTATGCCGTACAGAGCCGGTGGGATTCTTAAGAATATTGTATATAATAGCAACAAATATAATTAAATTTGCAAATATCACCATTGTTATTGGTAGAACAATGGTGATATAGAGTGAAAGACCAGATGGGTAGCAGATGGGGTTAGCTAGTTCATTATGATGGGGAATGTAAGAAGCACTGTCAAACACAACTAGACCGGCGACTGGGAGTAAAGGTAAGACCCAGCCTACAATGATTGATTTAATGAAGAAGTGTTTGGGCCGAGCATTGCCAAAAACCTGGACATAACGCTTAAATTGCAGATACGCAATAATCACCATCCAACAGAATTGTACGAGTATTGAATAATGTAAACAAGCTCCAATGGCAATACAACTGCTAAAAATTTCATTTGTTATTAGGTGATGCGCGTTTTCTTCGGTATTGACAAAACAAAAGAGAATCATTTGAAGTGCAATTGCAGCAGAAAGTTGGAGCAAAATTTTGGAATTCGCTTTTTGACGCCATGAACGAAATGTACAAGCGGTAACAAATATTCCAACTATTCCAAACAACGACAAAGAACAACCCAGTAGAGTTATGATATCCAAAGCCTGTTTATGGATTTTTTTTACAATCACTTCAATTTCCGAATCTACAGATAGATTAAAACTTCCTCCAATTAAATATGCGAATGGTGTCATGTGTGTACATCCACAAAGAACAGTATTGTTGTTGTGCTCTGAACGAGCTAACAGGTTTACACCATCATTGGCCCATGTATGATAATTCCAATAACTACATTCCTGTTTCTGCTGACTGTTTTCATTTTTGGAATCATTTTTAATTGTTGCATTGAATTCGCTAAATGTCAGTATTAGTGGTAGGATATCGGGCAAGTCCTTATCATGACCGGGAATTGAAATGGATATGATCTTTCCACCTACATATTTATTTGAAGTATTATTCATTTCCTGAAATAATTTATCGTTAGAATAAATCTTGATAACAATTCTCGGGTCGGGACGATCCGATTGCAAGGTCCTGTTTGCCAACATAGAAACTTCGTCCAATCGTTGCCAAAGCAAAGTGGGCACAAAAGTTCCCAGTAAAATATTTTTTTCATTTAGTAATTGGTCAACGCTCTGATTAGCCAAAACAAATCGATAATACTCGTTTTTGAAAGCACCATGAAGTAAGCTTTCATCATACAACTCGTAACTATTGTCAACGTCTGTCTGAAACAGAGCAATGCCTGTTACATTAGCAACTAAAGGATTAATGTTAAAAACAATAAAATTTGTTGCAATTTTAACTACAACACCAACATCAGCATAGTCTATTATATCGATTTCTTTGTCCTTTTCATTTATTTGATTTTCTGAGGACATGGTTTCAGCATTTAGGTCGATGTTTCCATTTATGTTTAATTGTTCTGGCCAGACGTCTATGTAAAGTGAATCTGTGAACGAGATGTAGTCGATTAAGTATTCAAATGCATCTAGCAAAATATTTGTAGAGTTAAGAATAATTGACGGACGAATCACACTGTCATTAACCTCTAATAAATAATTAAAAATTCGTACGATGTCTACAGTAGTCTCAGAAAAGTTATATACGTACATCGCACTGCGCTGTGTATGGTTCCAATGCAAATTATGTAATGTCGTTGGTGAAAAAGATTTTGTTCTAGAGACATCCTTGAGCACTGTATTGACTGTACTACGAATTATTTTTGCCAAATAATAAAAATCTGCTGGTATTAAATTTTTCATATTAGATTCCAGTAAATTTCTCACTTCTTTTACGGCCTTCTCAGGATTTTCTTTCGAAATTTTCTTCACATCTAAGTTGTATAAATTTTTAGTAATTAGAGTTTTCTTAAGATTAGCTATGCATTTATCACTAGAAGGTTTTACTTTCTCCCAATAGGCTCCACTTATGAAATCACCCATACATTTACGGGTAGCTGGCAATCCATTTTGCTTCAAACAGAATTTAGTTTTTGTCGCAGACTGCCCTATTCGAGCTAGAGACCAATTGTTTTCGGGAAAACAAAACTCAGGACTGCGCACTGATTCAGTGTAGTGCGGTTGAAATTCTTTAATTAACATAACTAAACAGCTTCTAGCTTTCTCGAGATGACCATGACGAAGAATATCTTCAACGTCTTCTATGCTATTTTCTTCGCCACTAGCTTGTTCTATGCTGGAATCAACTGCCGACGATTTCAACGATACTGTAATGTGGCATATACATTTCATGTAAGTCGAGTTTGGGGAAATGTTTAAAATGTCCATTATTCGAACATTGTGAATGTCAAGGTCATTAAATCGTTTGTTGCTCTTCCTTATACCTTTAAGTGCGTCTTTAAAGCATAGCGACAATAACTTCATATCATTATGCGAAAAACTAAATTCTTCGAGGCAATCTTTAGGATTATATTCCATAAGAATCACAAAGACATGGCCTTTTTTAGTTTTGGCTGCAACTAGTTTCTTTGAAGATACGTAAGAGAAATTGAATATCGTGTGCGCTTCGCACCAGTATTCTCCAGGATAATCGCTTTCCAATTTCAATTCGAAAATAGTTTTGGTGCTTGATGAATTTTCCCAAATTTTTTTTATTTCAACTTTAGACAACTCTTTATATTCAGCATTTGTAAAGCAATGAATGTTATTTTCCGGCTGTTCGTTGGACCATATGTAATATTTATTGTAAACAGTTAACATTAGCGACTCTGAATTGTAATCGAAACGTAATATCATTTCAACGTTTTTACGACTTTGAATATGCTCAACACATAACCCATGAATTTTTTCAAGGGATGATACAATTTTTATTTGATTGCTTTTAGTTTTTATTGCCCATTTTCCATTTGGAATTTCTGATGTGCCTTCAATTTCTACATATTTGTCATTGACTATATCGAACTCATCGAATATAATTTTTAAGGTATTAAATTTTTTGAAATATTCCGTTACTTTAAGCATTCGGTAATCATCCGGAAACTTTTGGCCATCCCATGTTATTCCATAACACTCATTTGGCTTGTGACTAAGAGCTCCAAAATCTTGTGGACAACCAGATTTAGCTACAAATTGTTTTTTAAATATACACACTGAATACATATACTCACTACAATGAGTCATTTTAAATTGCAACGCTACTTGGTTCTTTCTTCCAACATCTCTCTGTATGTAAACAACTACGCAATGTTTATCAGATAGCATTCCGTTGTCATCTGCAAATATGCCCCGTTTATTGAAACTCATTTGATTCCAATTTTTACCCGGCAGTCGTATTACAAACGGATTAAATTTCTTTTCATCGTATCTCTTCACTGGTAGCCAGAAACTCTTTATATTATATTTGTTTAACAAAAATGTTGATATTTCACTCTCAATTTCACCCTTGTTATTGGTCATCACAAAATTTGATCCATAACAAAAATGCTCATCAAATGGTTGTTCAACTTGAGAAATTTTAAGGCAGATATATTCGCCTTTCACATTCAATTCTATTAAATCATCTGGACAATGGATATTAGTTCTTCTAAATTTTGTACAGTTAACTACACGCGGCTCCCATTTACCACTTTTGTAATCACATCTTCTCAGAACAATAGAATTATTCGCCCAGCAAACGTCGGGCTGGGATATCACGTAACCCATGCTGTTCTTATTATTTACCTTCCACGTAAAGGTTCCATTAACCGTTGACTTTTCTTCTGAACAAGTCTTCTACAATATAAAATTTTATCAATTCAACGCAGAAAAAATCTAAACCAAACTTTTTTACATACAGCATTTGAATCGTGAATACTCCATGTCAATGAAAGACGATTAAATATAAGAACTAATAAAATAGCACAAGTCAATCGATTTACTATTATCTGCATTTCTTTTCAAGATACTAAATATTAGATACATTCGTAAGTATAACAAAAGCAATAAGTATATTATTTAAATAACACACTGTGAAATACTATTAAAGTGTCCGTATTGGACTCTACCAGCACATTTAACGATCGCTTGAACAAATTATACTACCAATATGTAAATATTTTTTTCTTTTTTCATTTTGCTGGAGAAGATAGATAATATTTTTCTTTAAACATTTGTTTTTGCTTTGTTATTATTATTATTATTTTTTTTAATTTGGAGACATTTTATCTAATTATCGCATAAGATTACCTGATCGTATCTGAATATACAAATACATATACTACTAAATTTCTGTAAATAGCAGACAATAAGCTTCAGTAGTACGTACATACATATACGATTTCCATGAATTTGCATTCTTAATAATGTAAATTAGTAGAGGTAAATATGCTCCATTATCAGGTTATACACAAAGCCTTTATAATAACGGTATTGGTAATTTTATTATGCCAAGTTTTCTTTTAGATAAGAAGATCTGTGTAGATCTTCAGCTGTTATTTATATTCGTTACAATATGTGTAATTTTAATTCGAAATAGTTATCTGTGTGCTAGGTATCTATCCTCATCAAACCGACACGGTTGTTGCGAATTAATGTTATGTTGGACAGACAGATGAACGGAGAACTCAGCCGAAAGAAAAAATGACAATATATGTAAAAACCGATATTCTACAGTAATACCCTTTGCAATAACCGTCTAAGTCGACATAAGAAAAAAGTTTTTAATGAGAAACAGATTGGCTACAGCTACAGCAAAAATGAACATGAGAAAATGTTCAATAATAGCTTATTCTGTTTTAAAATATTAAACTAGTAACAAATTAAAGTAGTAAATTAAAGTAAGTATTAGAAGCTGAAGATCGCGATGTAATGAGTAGCGCCTCAAGAAAAAAATAGAATAGTGAAGCTCTCTTATATTACCAAATCACTTCATCAAAAGCTTACAGAATAATGCAAGAAACTTATGTGAATTTTTCAACAAAATACGTACAAAATTTTATAATAAATACGTATCCAACTACATATTTCTCTCTAAAAAATAACATTTTATGTTTCACATAATTATTGTTGTATATATTGAAAATTAAGATACAATTTATATTTGCCACGTCATAAAGTTCAAACATTCGAATTTTGCACTTCTTCAGCTTCTACTGCAACGACTACTACAACTACGTATACCGAGGAACAATCAAAGCACTTGTTTTCAACAAAGCCGACATAAATATTTGTTTTTTATGCAATATTTTTCTTATAATTTATATAGTCTTTCGTGACCTTAGCAATGTGGGTCAAAAGAAGTATTTATCTATATTTGAATTATTTTTTACATAGTCCTCTGCAGCACTATTCACTCATATGTCCGAAAAATCAAAACTGCCAAACTATACTCTTAAAGCAACTCACATTTCGCATGATTTATATGATTTATTTGTATGGAATGCTATATAAGCTATTGGTAGCTCTTCTTAGATTTGTCCGAACGAAATATAAAATTAAGCCAAATCGAGCTGAGAGTTGTTCATAAAAAATATTTTCCCTCTCCCAAGCAGAGAGCTAGCTGTCAAACTACATTTAAAAAATGTTATCCGGAAAAACATTTTGTTCGAACAACATTGGTAAATCCATTCAATTTTTTTTTCTAATTATTGATTGTAATATTGCGAATACCAAGTTCAAATTCCACTGGAAATTTATGTTGCAGAATGTTTTCCTTAATTTTTGCCGATTAGAGCCATTATTTTTCACAATTTTCGCAGTGGATTCCTTATATTAACATTGGAACAATGATAACAGATTTGTCTCATTACCGGTGACTTTGATGACTGTTACCTTTTGCTAGAAGCAAAGAGAATTATATACTTTATTGTTAATACTGCTGACCGTATTAACAAATAACAATATAAACTGTAATTTTTACTATTATATTGCTTATCTGTAATGCATTTATTGCTGATACATAGATAACTTAAGATAATGTAAGCATTTTGGCTTATATAGCAATGCATTTATAATCAGAAATTTTTTTATTAATGCAACTTAATTTATTTTTTTGTACATACATACATCCAATTGCATCGAGAAGATATTTTTTCTTAGCGAAACTCATCTAAGAAGTGCATTCCATTTTAGAGGAATATGGGCTGTATTCACGCCTGTATCGGCTGTATTCATGCCCACAAATTATTTTTTTTTAGTAAGAATTTTAATATTTGTATCTAAAATAATATATACTCGTTAACCTCATGATCTTTTTTCGCGATTAACTTTTTTTACTCATATAAGAGATATAAAATAAAGGTAAAATATTACATTAAAAACCAATAATTGATATATGTAGTAAGTGTCTTTTATTATACGTAACTTTTTAAACTTCAATAACTAACTATACCTATATAAATAATTTTATTTTGATAATTTTTAATGTTTTTAGTGTATCTATTATTTTATAATCTCATTTGATTTGCATTCTATTTTATATTTAATACGTTAGACTTAGTATCTTAGATTTAATTATTGAATCGATTCTATATTAGTATTTTGTTTATGTTGATACTGAGTTCCATATTGCAATATCAAACTTAAAGGTACCCATAAATTACACAATAGTATTGAGTACTTTATTGCATTTATTATTATCGCTTTGCCCTACACTATTCAATAAGTTGAACAATATTTAAAAAAAAAATTGATATGACGCAATTTTACGTACAATATACATACAATATAGACTGGAAAAATAAAAAACCTACATACACATTTCAACATTAATTTTTAATTTCATACAGTTCGATGCGCTCAATAATAAATTGTCGTTCTGATAACTTTTCTTTCGTCGACATGTTCGTACAAAATTTTCAATAATTTTTGGTAGAAATTATATATTTTTTCTAATTATTTAAGTATTTTATAACAAAATTTTTGTTTTAAGAAACATTTATTATATTTAAACACACAAAATTGAATTTTGTTATCAGCTGTTGCTCCCTATTATGGTGGGAAATAATTATTGTACACAATTTCACAATTGTTTCACAATATTGAGTTTTGTACAATAAAAATCAAAATATTATTGAGTGCATCGAAGTGTATGAAACATTACCGGTTTTATGTCTCTTCCGGAACCATCCCTTTATCCATTTCTGTTTTTTATATTTAGGTTTTTTTTCAATTAATTTGCTGAAATAATGGCTGGACAAGTCTCCTCGTTATCACTAAAAATTGCTTTTTATTTCTGAATTCTCTAAATTGTTTAATTTGCTTAGGTTTTGTTTACTTTTTCATTCTATATGTAAAATTCCGCCATATGAATTTTTCTTAATATTGTTCTACTTATTATGATCAAACGATCAAATTTAGAGGAAGAAAAAAATGTTTGCTGTAATGTAATTCTTCTCTATCGTTACTATGTCATCCCTATTCACAAGAATTCTTATGTTTAAATTTCTGATGCATATGCCGGCTCTTAGATAACCATGAAGGTCAGAGAAAATTAGAGCTGGAGTAATAAAAAAATAATAAAGTTTATAACACACTTTATTAATTATATAATATACTTTATACTTTAAAGTATTTATAAAATCGTTGATTTAAAGTACCCTGTATAATCTAAGTTATACAATTTATAAGAGAAACACCTCAGTCTTTATTTGGAATACTAACATTTCCTATTTATTTACTTTATGCTCCATACAAACAATTGATGAAGAAAATAAAAATTAATATTATAATAATGATTTTTATATGGGGTCTTTGTTAAGCGCTTGTTACTTTCAATATCATAGAAATTTTTTATTCGTATGAAAAACATATTGATGTCACTATGTTCTCCGTCGGCCATTTGATCGATAGCATGGGTTATGTTGGCTTTGAGGACTGCTACAGCTTGTGGCTAAATTACACACAACAGTGACCGTACGAGAAAAAAATCGCACGATCTTGGTATCTGTTTCACATCACCTCCACATGATGTGATAATATCCTCAAATCCAATGTGTTATGAGATGTGTTGTAAGCAGCTTTGCCAGTAATTTTTTTCGAAAGACTTTTTATTTTTGGGAAAAAAAACTTTTTTCTATAAAAAAAATCATGTTTTCTAGAAAAGTACCAAAATTTCTAAAGGAAAAATCGGAGACCGGTGCCATCTGTTGGTGTTTCTTTGCTACTTTTGTCCGGGATTAGTAAAATACGCAATATTTTATTTAAAAATGTAAATATTTCGTGTTATTATTATTGAATTTATTGAGAAAATTATAATTGAATTTTGTCGAAAAAATCTCAAAAAACTCGGAAAAAAAGGGAAAACTTGGCAACTGGTAACGCTGGTTGTATGTAGCATCCTATTGAAACCACATTTCGATGGTGTCCAGATCACCTAATTTAGGCCAAAGAAAATTGTTAATTATCAAACCATAATGCTTAAAGTGATGGTCAACGTCGTTCTGAAAAAAATATGAACAGGTATTCGCAAATTCAACAACTTTTTTGGTTAACGTACTCCTTCATCCAGATAAGGGTCTCATCGCTGAAAATGATTTTTTCTTAAAGTTATTGTCAGCTGCCAACTGCTCCAGAATCCAACACCTCTTTGTCTATGGTCTATGTTTGTCCGATAATGGTGATATGGCAAAACAGACTGAATAAATGACAAATAATTTCACAGATGTAGCTTCAATAATAGGTCCGTTACCAACAGTTAAAGTTCTGAAATCCGTATTGGAAGAACCCTTACATTGCACAGACAACACTTAATGCAGAAGTTTTTACAACGCTTATGTTTTTTTTTTTATAAATGGCAATGACCCAATAAGTTTATTATCTAAATAGTCGCATTTTTATAAACCTCGGGAAATTTCATCTTCTCCATGTGTTTTATCACTTTTGACTTTATTTAATAGTTGCATAAAACTCGAATGTTTTATAATCGGAATCAAAAATTCATTTTGTATTAGACATATGTGCACAGCTAATATTGTTGGTTATATTCGTTGTATTTCTTAAAATCATTAAATGTATTCTGAAAGAGATGTATTGGTGGTCCGTATAACTTATGTGATTGAGAGTTTAACTCTTTTCTTTAAATCTTTTATTTTCTTATGGATAGTTATATTTACCATCATTCGATTCGATTTAAAAGAGTTTTTTCTACCATTGTGACATTTCCAATCAAATCGTGGCTTTTTTGGGTAAAATTTAACAGTTGACATTCATGCATATTACAGTAGAAGTCCGATAATCCGGCACGTTCGGAGTACTGAAAATTTCGGTCTATCGGGCGGTAATTATAAGCACAATTAGGTTAATAATTAAACTACAAATGCAGTATGATTAGGATTATGATTACAGTATAATTAAAATACAAACATTTTAAAACATATTTCAATTAGATTTAAAACAGTCAATAATGTCTCTTTGTTTTTTGATATGATATTATATGGAAATCAATAATATTTGAAGCACTGTAGCTAGTACTAGCCTCAGCAAAAGAGATAAACTTGTTTAGTGATTCTGCAGCTTCCACCCAGCAGATTTTTCCTTTTTCTTCCGTTTCGGCATCTGAGCCGCCGTTTTTATTTGCTTTAAAGACACACTTTTGGAGAAGACCTAATTTTTTACAATCTTCCTAAGCGATAACGGACTATCGGTAGAATCTGTAATAGATCATAATCTGTAAGATCATAAGATCAATTTTATTTTGAACAACAAATAAATTTGTTAATGATAGGACTACATATATCAAAATATTTTACTAAAGGACCCATACCCCGTGACACAGTACAAACATAATAACAGAAACTTCAATTTCGCTTATAAAAGTAGAAAACTGTCGTAATTTACACACAATACTATAAACTTTCCCGTTGGTATTAAAGTTCTTATCTTAGATTTCTTTCCTATCTATGCTAGGTATATATTCCGTGCTCTCTACATTTGATTCCTGTAACATTGTATTGTGGATTATTTTTCTAAAAATTTGCATTTCTTTAACACTTCCCATCACTTTTTTTCTACCTCCAGCGCCTTATAAATGTTCGGCCTTTCCTCAAATGTGCAATGTTCGCCTAATCCTTTTTTCAATAATTTCTCACTTTCCACACACTTTATATATTAAATGGAAATAGTGAACATCGTTTAACATTAAAATGTTAAAAACAAAACAACGGATTTGTTTACACGATTAACAAAAATCAAATATTTAGCAACAACAGTACTATAACGAAAAAGGGATGAACAAGCACGCCAACAAGCAACAACAAAAGTGCAATGACAAATGTATACAAGAAACACAAACAACAAACAAGTAAGCATTCATGAATGTAAACTTGTCTACGTTCTTAGAATTCTCGAGAATATGAAGAACCGAACCTTCGCCGAGAACATTCATCAGACTGTTTACGCCGCTATATAAAAGGCAAGGCAAAGCATGCAGAGTCGCAGTAGATGTCCAGTCAGTCTTGTGTGAAGACGCGTTGCATGTGAAGAAAGCATTCGTGGTTTGAAGATCCCCGTTACAAAGATATACAGAGCAATTGTGTAATAATTGTTATTGTTTATCTCAAAGGTCATAAACAAAGGAATAAATAGAACCAGTTGTGAAAAGTGGTACACAAAATTGTGTGTTTAATAAAGAATTTAATTAAAACTGAACACACATTTATTTTTATTTTTATTTGCAATCTACGAACTCATATTCCAAACGTTTCTAAAAGGTAAAAACTGACAATATGTATTTTCCCATGTGTTAAGTTTATTGTGGTATTATTATGCCCACTTATGAGATGCATTGTTTGGTCAAAAATGATTACGCTAAATATTTAATTGTAACTTAAAGTATAATTTAAGAGCAATTGAGACGCAAATTCTTCCAACAACAATCGGCCGGGTTCCACAAAAATGTTTAAAAGATTTCATGAACTTTGATATACTGTTCTCACGAATACGTGTTTCGATTAAACCTTCAATTTCAAGATCATTTATAGAATTAAAGAAACTGTTATAAAGTACTTTATTAATTTACAATACTATATTTGTTCAGTAGCCACAGTTTACAAAATTTTCTATACGATGAACTTGAATTTGAATTCTACAATACCATTTTCACCCTATCGAATTGAAATGGAATTTGAACCTTAAATCCTCTATATATGATATTTCTATATCTTTTGGTCCTTAATGTTTTTATGATCTTTGATTTTGGTTTCCTTTAGAAACTCTCATAATTTCCTTTATTGCATTTTCCATTATAATTTCATCAATCATTCTGTCGAATGGTGTAACTTCATTTACTCATCGTATTTTGGCAAACATTTTAATTTTGTATCCCGTTCCTTTAACTAGAACTCTACCTTCTACTGCACTTTAATTGCATGGTGGGTCAGTAAAACTGCCCCCGACTAACGATATGGAAAGAGTTAATTGAAAAGAACTCAAAAATATTATTTTTTATATTTCTTGAACACCTCAAACTTGTTTTATTAAAAAAAAAACATGTTTTTAACTTTTACACAAATTTTACATAAGTGTTGCAAGCCAAAGAATTTGGGGAATATCAACATTTTAACATGAAATTGCATAACTATGGTTCTATTCAAGAGTATGTAAATGACGTAGTGATTACTGCTCTGAAAGTGAAAAATGCTGGCCTCAACATAAGCTACGAACTTACTACATCATTGATATTAGCTGGTTTGACGGATGATTTTAAATAAAGGAAAAAAGTAACAGTAAAGAACGTTGAATAAGGTACCTAATTTGTGCGCAAATCTTCTCTTTGTATGGCAAGCTTATTTTTGACAGTGAAACATATCGCATCTTGAATGAAGATGGTACTCTAGTTTACAACGATGTATACCGAATAGAGAGTAAAACACAGTAAAATCAATGCATTTGTTGCTGAAAAAGAACAGACGTTTGAGGCACATTTGTATTAAAAATTTGGATAAAGTAAAAAATTCACAATTGGTATAAAATTTGAAGGCTAAACCTTGCATGGTTTGTGTGAAAGGCGAACAAACCAGAAAGCCAATAAGAGAGGACGGTACGAGAGCAACGTAATTTTGGAGTTGGTGCATTCCGATGTTGTTGGCCCGCTAAGTGTGAACTCGTTTTCTGGAACCCGGTATTTGATATTCTTTATTGATGACTGTTCTAGAAAACTATTTGTATACCTGATTAAGAAAAAATCTGATGCTTTCGATAGATTTATATGGTCTAAGAAAATTACGTAAAATCAATGTTGAACAAAAAATCAAATTCTCAAAACAGACAACGGAGACGAGTTTATCAAAAGAAAGTTTCAAATTTTTTTTGCAGAACTGGGGCGTAATTCATCAATAAACGTGTGCCTACTCCCCAGAACAGAATGGTACGGTTGAAAGTATTAATCGGATCTTGATAGAACGTGCCCGATGCGTGCTCATTAAAAGCGGATTCGATCACCGTTATTGAGCTGAGGCAGCCAATTCAGCCTGCTACTTGATTAACAGAATTCCAATTTGGTCTGGTCGCCGTCTCAATCTGAAATTTTTAAGAGTTTTTGCATGTCTTGTTCTCGTACATATACCAAAAGAGATACGTCGAAAACTTGATAAAAAAATTTGAAAAATGTATAATGATAAGTTTTTGTTCTGAAAGAAAAGCCTACCGATTATTCGATCCTCAGAACAACGGAATAACAATAAACCGTGATGTAGAGTTGCAGGAGGCTCCCAGTGAGTGTAAACACCGAGGCAGGAACGTGGTTGAATTAACACCTGAAATTGTGTTGGTCAACGGTAAAAATGTATCGACAAAAGTTGATAACGATGGTGATTATTTTGATTCTGATGCGGGGGCATCGCCTACCCGTTGAGAATGTTAATGAATGGACTCAGAATTCATACGATGCCAGAAGCATTCCCACGGACACAAATATGCCTCGATCCAATCGTATTGCTGAAAGAACACGACATGCACAGAACTTTTGTGCAATGCGGTTCGTGTCCGATGATCCTATTTGTGTGAAGTATGCAAAGTCATTAGATAACTCTGTCGATTGGAGGGTTGCCATGCAGGAGGAAATTGATTCACTAATGGTAAACAATACATTGGTTTCCACAAACTTACCGCCGGGTGAAAAAGCTGTAAAATCGAAGTGGGCGTTCAAAACTAAACGAGACGAATGTGGCAACGTTGTACGTTAGAAGGTGAGGTTGGGTTTCTCCCACCGTAAAGGAATTGATTATAACGAAACATTTTCACCTATTATATAATATTGTTACGTTTTTAATTTTTAAAAACGTTTAAAATATGAGCTCGTAGATTGCAAATAAAAATAAAAATAAATTTGTGTTTAATTTTAATAAAATCCTTTATTAATCGCACAACTTGTGTGTACCACTGTTCACAATTGATTCTAACAACAACAATTGCTTTATTTGTTATTCCTTTGTTTATGCCCTTTGCGATAAACAATAACAATTATCACACAATTGTTCTGGAGATCTTCAAACCACGGTTGGTTTACTTCACACGCAACTCGTCTTCACACAAGACTGACTGAACTTCTACTCCGATCCTTCATGCTTTGCTTTGCCTTTTATATCACGACGTAAACAGTCTGATGAATGTTCTCGTAGGCGATGGTTCTAGTCTTTGCCTTCAAGAGAATTCTCTGAATGTAAACAACATGTTTACATTCATACATGTTTGCATGCTTGTTGGTAGTGTAGGTTGTTTACGCTTGTCCCTGCTGTTGTTGTTATTTGTTGTTTACTTGCTTATCCCTTTTTCGTTGTACTGATGTTGTTATTTTATTCTTCTTTATTTGTCAAGCAGGCATTTTAACATTTTAATGTTAAACGAAGTTACACCATTTCCATTTTCGTAACAATATGATTCCATTCGATATCTGTTAGCGGTGATAGTTATGTATGATATGCACATACATCAAATAGATGTTGTGAGTAAATATTTGAATTGTACATTGAGTGAAACCGTTTATGGTCTTAAGCAATCAGGTCGCGTTTGGAACGAAACTATTAACGAGGAGTTCTTGAAGATCGGTCTTACAAGAAGAGAATTAGATCAATGCGTTTACTACAAAGTGAATAATGATCAGATGTTGTACACAACTCTTTAAGTCGCCGATATTTTGATATTTTCTAATAATATGACAATAATTGAATCATTGAAATCCAAGTAGAACAAAAAATTTAAGATAAAGGACATGGTAGAGGTGTCATCAGTTTTGGGTATGAAGGTAACGAGAGAAAAGGATATCAAGATTAATCAATCGCAATACATTAAAAATATATTGGCACGATTTGGTATGAGTGAGTGTAATGCTACTTCAACCCCAATGGACTACAATCAAAAATGATCTGTGAGTATGTCCCCTAAAAACAAAGATGCAAGGCTACAGCCATCAGCGCAAGGCAATCAATTCAGAAACGCAGCTGAGTTGGATAATTATTGACTCTCCAGTCTAGATCCGTAGTGTTTGGTAAAATTCAGGGCCACCTCTAACAGGATGTGGGATATCACTTACTAACAGTCCTGATAGGGTAGAGGCTAGAGGCTGTGTAAGAGCTATACATTGTTTAAAAGCTTTTTTTATTTATTCATAAACCCACAATAAAATTTTTTCGAAATATTTTCAATGAAGTGGAAAAATCTGCATTTGAATAATCTCATACAAAGAGTTCAATTATACGATTGAGCCACTTTACTAAAACAACTAATTTAATGTGAATTAAGGAAGCTCAAAAATTTACAATTTAATTCAATATTAATAATTTATGAAAACAATTAATATTTCTTTACAAGCGTTAACAACGACAACAAAACTGATCTCAGTTCCACTAAGACAATTGAAATTCATTTCTGTTTTTGAACTCTAATACGTTCTTTAATTGATGTCCTTGTATTAAGTCGATACTACGTCAATTAGCACTCCAACTGAGCTCTACATAACCATTATTTTATGTATAAATAATAATCAATTGTTTGCGGATCTTCGTACCATTGCTCCAATGAAAACAATATTTGTAACTCGTTTCCAGTGTGACACTGCTGTCGAAGGCGTTAGTAACTATGTATCGTACAATTTAAACCAAAGTATAAACCAGTAAGGAAACGGAATTTTGACAGTTAATGGCGAAATGTGAAAAGGATATTATGTTATATTATATTATATTATGTTATATTATATTATATTATCAAAGAGTATTTCTGTCCCTGTCTGTTTTTCTCTATTTTGTTTATTTGTTTTTTATGGGTTTTTATATTGGCGCGTGTTAATAAAATAAATGTAATTTTTGTGTGAAACTATTAGTATATAATAATAAGAACTAATAATAATAATTAATTTAAACTTTTTTTTTTTTAAGAAATTAAAAAATATTGGCAGCTTTTAGCAAAAAAAAAATATGAGCAGTAAGTCTTATTTTGATGTTGTAATATTTAGCTTCTTAGTTAGTTTTTGCACAAGGAACTATATTCATTGTGACCGAAAATCACCCACATTTGGACAACATTAAGGAATTTTTAAAATTTTCATTGAAGAAATTAAAAAGAAATCAAAATTTTCCCTTTTTTAACACAAAATAAATGTTTATTTACATTTAATTTTTCTACTTTATCATCCAGTTTTCACTTTGTATATCTGTTGCTTCTAACACATTTGCTTCGCAAAAGATATAACATTTTTCTTCTCCCTCTAATTTGGCCATTAAAGGCTGCTGTTATAAGCGTTTTTTAAACGTCATAGTTTTCCTTTCTGTGTATTTTGTGAGTTAAACTACAATTTGCCTGATAATATATAATCTTTTAAGATTAAAACAAGAATATAATAATGCCGATAGAAAACTTTCTGCCTGAAGAGAATTTACTTACCGCGAAAAAAATTAGCACTCATTCCTGTCAGTGATGGCAATTCATTAAAATAATATCATATATTACCTGATTGAAAAACAAATTAACCGATATTTTCCTAAAAAGTTTTGAAACTGAATAGCATGTTGTGAATTTTACTGGAACATTTCTTAACAATAATATGTTTAACTCTGAAATTATGTGAGGTGATTATCTAATTTTTAGACGTGATAGAAATAGTAGGCATGGCGGTGGTTCTGATCGCAGTATCAACTATGTATCCGGCTGAAGTATTAATAGTTCAAAAGATGGACGTGGAATTCTTAGTTGTATTTATTCTATTTCGTAATGTATCTTTCTATAACGTGTCCTTAGATTAGGTTAGATGAGGGACCGCCTTAAATGAAGAAGACCCACTTAGGCTAGCGTTAAGGTCCGTTGTGATATTGCATTTAATTCAACATTCCCCAGAGAAAACCACCCAAAATTTCTGCTATTGCAGCCATCTTTATATTAGAGAGTTCGATTGAAGATGTCAGAAAATGAGACGGCTGAATCCTCCGTGACTTTATGACAAGAGCAGGACAATGACATATGAGGTACCACAATTGTGGTCCTCTGACCCACAATACCCGCAGAAGTCATTAGTTGGTATGCCGAGTCCTTCCCGTAAAGCAAGACGACAATATCCAAATAAACCAAGGCAATCGGAATTCCTGTGCCCTGTAACATGCCGGAGATCGCTAGCTCCCTACCGGCCTTAGCCAGTTCATCAGCAATGTAATTTTCAATATCCGTGTTTCGGAAGTTTTGTAAAGAAATATTAATAATGTTCCTCGTTCGAAACGTAACAGAACGTAAAAGCCCCGTTTAGTCAAACGTCGACGGAATGTACGTTCGTTTTGAGCATTTGAAGAGCAAATGTAATACTTACCAATATTACATTACGGTTCGGTAAGCGTTCTCATTGTTTTTTGCCTCATAAAAGCGTACATACGTTCCGTAGAGGTTGAGCTAACTTGGGCGAAAGACTAATTCTGCCTTTAGCATTACGTTGAACACACTGCTAACCCATTAATAGTTGAGCAAACTATAAAATATGTAATAATAAAAACTACTGAAAGTGTTGCGTGGGTACTGCGGTATTTTTGAAATGAAAAAGTACTGAAAAAAGTACTAAAGTACTAAATTTTTCAACAGTTTCAACTAAGAGTTACCTTTGAATGATCCGAAATTTCTCTGAGAAATCCTCGGCATTCATGGACAAGGGCGGATGTTGAAACTACGTTCATCTGGGACCGAATTGCAGCCTGGCTCTCCCAGTAAATCGACAAATTTGTAAGGAAAATCCCGAAATTCAATAAGTATTGCAACGCTGTCAAAATTCTTTTGAGCTCTGTTTGAAAAAACAGCAATGATCAGGCAGCCAAAGTATAATATCAGGACCCTTAGTAAATATATCACAGCCCACACTATCATTCATCTTTGAGTCATTAGAGTAAACTTCAAGAGTACCATTGGAAACCTCCGATTCTTTAGACAAGAATTCTAAAATCAAATGTTCTATTCAGTAGAAATTATATAATCGACCATAGTGTATCAATTTCTCCCAGAATAGCAGCATTTCTATAGTTCAGATTGAACCAGGATTGGGCTGCATTGAATCTTATTGCCACCAACTCAGAATTATGCCTTAATAGCAGGTCAGAGGGGAACCGGTTTAGTACAACAAATAATAGAATGGGACAGAGAGTACTGACAATCAAAAAAGCCATCTGTCTGTGTACTCTGTCCATCAGTCGGCAGTTTCATTGGTGTCTGTCTATCGTCCACCAAACATGTACCACGGCCTGATATAGCCAGTATGTGATGGTTTGTCTGAGATCCCAAATCTTGCCTACTTGCGATAGATGCAAGCGCTACTGCCCCTTAACCCTTTCAACAACAATTTTGTTTTGCGAGGATTGACACTTTAATTACACGGGCTTTAGAACTTGGCTAGTTCTTCTAACAGTTCCTCTACTACGATATTCCACAGCACTTCACTTCCTTGCCATATAAACTTCACCTTGAGTGGCATTAAATATCCTTTTCGTTAAAAGTTCAGTAAGTGACTTCGTTATAGGCTCGCTAACATTGTGCGAGTGTGAGAAAGTAGTTGTACCTTATCTCGAGGTCACAAACTTTTAAATATCTACCTACAATAATCAAATAATGAGAAAAAGCCCTTTTTATTTTAACCAACGACCTGTCCTCAATTTTAATTGCCTACGCAAATTTCGATAATTTATCTATAAAAAACATCAACATGTATTACTTCTCTTGGCCTATCAGGAGTCAAGTTTGTCTAAGATTTCTTCTATATTCCGGATTGGGAAACGATCGTCTACAGTCTTCTCATTTAGCTTTCTGTAGTCTACAACTATATGCCATTTTTTTATTCCACTGGCATCTTCCTTTTTGGAAACCATCCATATTGGAGCATTGTACGGAGAATTGAACGGTTTAATTATTTTGTTATCTAATATTTCCTGTATTCTTCGTTATGAATATAAGGATACCTATAGGTAAATAGCAAAATTAGCAAATATTGGTATACCAAGGACGATGGTAATTAATCGATGTATGTATGTATCTAGGCCGTAATCCTGACTGAAGGGTTGTAATGGCCAATTATGTATGTATGTATGGTTGCACTTGTTAAGTTTGAGTTCTTTCTGTAATATAACCGAATATAATGTACCAAGGTCTTTAATAGATTAAGCCTTTCCTGATCATTCAAATGATATATTTTAATTTAGTCCAAATAAGATCAATTATAATTTCCTTCCTGTAATGTTCCATTATCCATTAAGTAGTAGTTTTCCGGAGAAACTGGCCACGAATTATCTTCAGTCAGAAATATTTCATCGAGATAATCAGTGGCGGTTTCTGCTCAAATTTAAAATTGTAAATACCTTCAGAAATAATAATTTCCCCAGAAGCGTTCCTATGTCCTTTAATAAACCACACTAAAGAACCACATTCAATAGTCGAAATAAATTTAACTATTCGAATTTTTCGCAAACATAAAATTGGAACATTTCTATTGTTAATTATCAGTTCGTTATCATTATAATCTATAACGACTTTGTATTTCTGCAGGACATCATAGTCATTATGAAATTTACATTCGAGTAAAAATAATTTCTTATTACCATCTACTAATTTGTTGAACGTTGGGACTTGATAGGCAACGTTTGTAATTATGTTGTTCTGTAGGGTTTTTAGTGTGAAAGTATGCAACTGTACTTTAAATTTGGGGTTAAATATTCCTGGATTAACTATCGAATGCGTGGCTTCGGTATATACTATAAATTTAAGTTTGAAGTTGATTACTATATAAGATAATTGGCCGCAGAGGAATGAAAGTGAAAATTTTGTATTGCGTCATTTTGATTCGACAAATCACAGTCACTATCCCGTGCTTTCATAGATTTGCTCATATTAAAAGTCCTTGTGTTGATAGTGGGTCAGTAACTTCTCCCGAGTTTTATACTATGTTTATGTCCATGGGTTCTGAAAGGCGTTGGTGATTCTTAATATTTGAAGGATTATTGATAAAATACCGTCCATTATTATAGTTGTGGTGGGTAATGTTCCGGTTGACGTTCCTATTTTATTGACCACTATTGATACTATTGGTATCGGTTGTTATTACCCAGCCCATTAGCATTATCATGATTATTTTGTTGATTATATCTATTTAAATTAAAGCGGTGAAATGTTCTATTACTATTACTTACTCGATAATTGCCATTTACATTTGTATGAGTGTTACGACTATTTCTATTATCCGATTTATTAACTTTTCTAAAATTATTAATCCCATATTCAATGCAATAGTAAGCTTATCCAGAAGAAACAAAGATATCCATTGCATTCTTAAAGCTTCCGGGATTTCTGCACGCTAAAACCGTTTTCATATGTTCAGACATTTTCGACTTGAAACGGTTTAGAGCTATACTCATATTATTTACGGCTATCTGTTATCTCTTCAAGTTATTTCCTAAATCTATACGAATCCTATTATTCATTATAAAAGTCAATCACATTTGTCCCATTCGTTTGTATTATTTTTTTTTCTCCAAAATTATTGATCAAAATCTGTTTTATTCCTTCCCAAGAATCGGCATGAAAATTTATATCAACTATTTCACATACTTTGCCCTTGAGTTTGCTTTTAATTAGATTTTTTATTATTTAATAAAAAAGCATTCTTAATTTTTGTATGTATCATGTTGAATAATAATCTTAATTGTTGAAAAAATATATTTGTATATAAATAGTTTTATACGCATAATTGGAATGTCGAATTAACGGCACTATTTTAACACTTGGAACAAAAACCTTTTGCTTTTTTACTTTTTCCAAACGTAGAGGCATCGACGGCATGAGATGGGCATAAAATTCCGGGGATACATACATAATTGGCCATTACAACCCTTCAGTCAGGATTACGGCCTAGCTTCTCACACCACTTATGTTGTGTGTGCTAATTTTATACATAAGTGGCGGGACCTACAGTTTAAAGTCGACTCCGAACGACAGATTTTTTTTTGAGAAACTTTTCATGGCAATTTTATTTACTCTCAGAGTTTTTGCCAGAAATCTGCTGAGAGGAAGTCGTCGAAGAAATATTTTTTCATATTTCGTTTTTGATGTCTGACCGGGGATTCGAACCCTGGCCTTTCGTCTAATAAGCCAACACCGGGGATATATTGTCCAATTCTTGCCTAATACCTTGTTTCAACTCCTAATAATGGTATCATTGTGAAAAATCGTATATATGGCTGCTTATTGGAATATTTTTTATTGACTAATGACTACAGATGGCCCGTGCCCAAGACCACAATCTTTAAATGAGAAATTTCAAAGTCCACAGCAACACAGTTGGAAGCAACACAGACAAGATTTTTGATGCCAACTGGTCGTGGTTTTGACCGTAAAAGGTATCATTTGTTCATTAATCGAATAGATCGTGATATTTGCAGAAAAATCGCTTTCTTACAATGTCTATAACTAGTTGACCTCTCCAAAACTTATTTGTTGAACTTAATGCAGAATGACCTTCAAAATGTATATCCGAGCACAGATGAAGAAACTTATTGCGTGACATGGAGTTATAAATAGCAGGATTTTTGGCTTCCCTTGCCCAATACATTGTTATAGCAGGATAACTGAAGCAACCTTTTATTATTGCACACCCATAAAATTTTTTATATCTGCTGTGACGTATCTAAAACACATTTTCGTAAATTTTACAACGTCCTTGTAGTATATTTCTGGGAAGTAGTTTTGAAAATATTCTGATGGAGTTTTAATATTTATTTAATTTTGACATCCAGATGTTATGGGAAGCTCTCTTTACGGAAATGATACACTTTTCTATATGACATGCCTGTTCGGTACTTTCGATATAGTTATTGATGGTTGTTGTGCAGTATCTGAAAGGATCGAGAAGTTTAACTGTTCGACAGATGTAGTTTGATCTTTCGTATTATTGAAACAGCTTTCATCACAAGAGTTTTCATCGCTTTCTTCTGCATCTGCATTTACATTGAAAACGATGTATATGTTTCATCACCATCATCATCATTTTTGTTCAAATCAAAAAATTTCTCTATAAAATAATGAGATAGCATAAACGTGAGTGTGAAACAAAATGTCAAGTAATGCTTGACTGAAACAATTGTGCTATCTGTATTTCTACGACCGCTGGCTAATTGTTGCTATGCTCAATTCTACCAAAATCAAACTGAAGCTGTTTTTTATATCTGTTGTGTGTTTGTTTTTCAATTGAATTTTTTTGCAACAAAAACAATACAGCACTATCACTGATTGTCGGTTACTGGACAAAAAATTATTTTTAATGCAATTTGAGGTCAAAAAAGGCAGATCGCACAATCGATTAAATCAGGTCTAAAAGGGATAAATTTATTTTTTTTATATTGTTTTTTAATTATAGCAGAGATTGTCTTTTTACATCATTGATGTTTGTTTTTCTTTTTGTGCCTTTACTAAAGGGTGTTTTCTTAAATTTTTTTAATGGATTATTAACTTTGTGTTAACAATTTTTCAACAATTGTTCAATAAAATTTAATATTACAGGAATACTCGTTTAAACATTAAAATATCCAATATCCTCTATTACATAATTTTCACTTATACAAGGATACCCGACTGCGTCAGTTTTCTCGTAGGATTTTTTTTTAAACAATTTTACAATTTTCTTTATTAAATTTTATTTAATGTTAACTTTTGTTTTAATTTATGTTTCAATTACAAAACGTCTTATATGTAGTTTTATATTTAAATAAGAGTTTTCATAAATGTATACGTATTGTTACGTTTTTACCTTTTAAAAACGTTTAAAATATGAGCTCGTAGATTGCAAATAAAAATAAATTTGTGTTTAATTTTAATAAAACCCTTTATTAATCACACAACTTTTGTGTGCCACTGTTCACAATTGATTCTAACAACAACAATTGCTTTATTTGTTATTCCTTTGTTTATGCCCTTTGCGATAAACAATAACAATTATTACATAATTGTTCTGTAGACTTTGTAACGGAGATCTTCAAACCACGATTGGTTTACTTCACACGCAACGCGTCTTCACACAGGACTGACTGAACTTCTACTCCGATCCTTCATGCTTTGCTTTGCCTTTTTATATCACGACGTAAACAGTCTGATGAATGTTCTCGTAGGCGAAGTTTCTAGTCTTCGCCTTCACGAGAATTCTATGAATGTAAACTACATGTTTACATTCAAACATGCTTTCTTCTTTGTTGTTAGTGCATCTTGTTTACGTTCGTCCCCTCAGCGTTGTTGTTGTTTGCTGTTTATGTGTTTATCTCTTTTTCGTTGCATTGATGTTGTTGTTTTATTTTTGTTTATTTATAAATTAGGCAAACAATTCCGTTGTTTTTGTTTTTGTAGCTTTTGTTTAACATTTTAATGTTAAACGAAGTTACACCATTTCCACTTTCGTAACAGTATATTATTTATGTTCACAAAGTAAATGTTTCATACTTGACTTCCAAATTAATAATGAATGTACATTCCCAATTGAAAGATCTTTAAATATTTTAAATAAATTGTGTGTTAAGAAAAACATGATCTATCATGATTGTGGATATCTTATTTTGATTGACAACAAAATCATTTATAGCAACATAAGTTTGGGCATGCAGCATCAGTCATAACAAGAAGAAAGTAAATTTATATTATATAAAATTGTGAAAGCATAAATAGATAATAAAAATTATGATGACAAATATGTATTATCAAACCTGCGATAAAATGTATGATCTAATCTATAACATGATCTAACCTATAACGTATAATTTGTGTGAATGTAAAATATTATTACGAAAATGGAAATGGTGTAACATCATTTAACATAAAAATGTTAAACAAAAGCTACAAAAATAAAACAACAACACTGTAGGGAAGATCATAAACAAGATACAAAAACAATAAACAAGAAAGCATAAATAAATGTAAACAACGATTTTTACATTCATAGAATTCTCGAGAAGGCTGGTCTTTGCATTGGCCTACGAGAACATTCATCAGACTGTTTACGTCCCTATATAAAAGGTAAGGTAAAGCATGCAGAGTCCAAATAAAAGCTCAGTCAGTCTTGTGTGAAAACGCTGTGTGTGTGAAATAAAGCTGGATTCACGCACGGTTTCAGAAAAAAAAACAATTTTTTTATATGGAATTTGACGTTTCTCTTTTTGAGAGAGTGAGAGCAAGAGAGTAATTTTTGTTCGGAACAATTTCAGCTTGTATTGTTTTAATTTTAATTTTTGTTCCGAAACAATTGAACAGTGCTGCCAGATACTTTCATTTTATAAGCAAGTTTGATAGAAAATTGATAAAATAGTAAAACTAATACCTCGTTTACAAACATATTTCATATGATAGCCTTGTTTTTCCAGAACAATTGTTCGTAGTGGGTGAATCATTTCAGAACAAACTCTCGAAAAACTAAAATTGTTTCGGAACAAAATGATTGAAATCCAGCCATGAGTGAATCCAGCTTAAGTAATCGTGGCTTGAAGATCTCCGTTACAAAGATCTATAGAATAAGTGTAATAATTGTTATGGTTTATCGCAAAGGGCATAAACAGAGAAATAACAAATAAGGCAATTGTTGTTGTTAGAACAAGTTGTGAACAGTGGCACACAAAATTGTGCGAATAATAAAGAATTAAATTAGAATTAAACAGAAGCTTATATCTTAAACTTTTATGTTTCTAACTTTTTTAAAAGGTAAAAACGTAACAATATATACATTATGTATTTACACTTCATAAAATTTAATTATAATTAGATTATTTATATGTTACATACATACAGCTGTTAGACTGATAGGGCTAAAATCATTCGCAAAGGATATCGATAGTCTACCAGCTACGCCTCTCTCCACTTCACTTCATACTGTACGTTCATATGAGTACTCAAGAAAGGCATAAAAGAACTGCTCCAACCAGGGAGTCGCCATATCAGTCGTTTCCTGTAGAACTGCAGGTACAATACCGTCAGTACCGGGTGATATAGAACGTTTGACCCTAAGTTTGCGAAATCCACTTGCCATATTGGACTTTTCCATTTTCCTACAAAAGGACCTCCAATATCTCTTCGCCTTTCGAGTTTTTGAATTCGTGCAACTTCTGCTTGTAGCCATTACAGTCGTTCGTTAGTTTAGCCTCATTAAAAAATGTCCTACGTTCCCTTTGGAACCCTTTTTCTGCAGGTTTTGCTTATAGCCATTTTGTAGATATTTGTTAGACTGTACATCGCTTTATCCATCCTAGCTATGTAATGAATAACCAGTAAATCTCCAAAGCTAGCAGAAAAAATGATCTAAAAATGTCCCAGCTTCTATATGTTCGTTTTCTCCGAGCTGGAAAAGATCCATAAGGCAATCGCCTCCTTAGCAACATAGCTACAATTATTAAGAAGAAAATGATTAATTCCATTCTTGATTAGGATTCAAGCTACGTCAGGAGGAATGATCAGCTTGTACCCCTTATATTGAGTCCGCAAGCCTTGCCCCTATAGACTCAATGTTTTTGGACCAGAATTATATCTCACCTCTATTAAAGAGTCGGCGCAGCAGAAGAAGCTTCAGAGTGATAAAGGTTAATTTGCAGTACTTTCATTCTCTTTGGTTGCAACGACCGTGGCATCCATCTCTTCGATGGATTTTCATCAAAATGTTATCGGTAATGATTTTTCTAATGTCGATTCGACCACTTTCCAATCAAATGGCATGATGACTCCCTCAGCATGCTTTTGATCAAGGCGTCCTTAACGACAGTTTTGAAGGACCTTGTTGCGCTGGTATTAGGCCGCATCTTGGGTTTCTTGGGAGCTTGTCCGAAACCATCAGGCTCTCTGCTGAACTTTACCTTTTGGGCGCCGGTTTAGCAGTCCCCATGGGTTTGTGGTTAACTTTAAAAAATCCTTAGTACACTTTTCCGGCGGAGAGTTCTTGCGTGGCCATTCCAGTTTCCCTTTATCATCCCCAGAGAGTTTATTAGGTGGAATTATCTGTATTTTAGAAAAATACGGAGAGTAACTCTCCGAGTCCGGTAATGTCCCGTGGTTTCGAGGTAAATGTGCCTTGGTAGCAGCGTTTTTATTACCTGCGTTTACCTTGGCAATTCCACATTGGCACCCCTTAAGGTTTTGGCAAGGGTATGGAGACAGATTGCCACCTTAAGGGATAGGCTTCATGTCCCCAGAAATTTTTTTATTTTTGTTTTTATTGTTTTTGGTTTCAAGATTCATTTGATTCCCACGAGTGCAGAGGAGAGGGAGATCGACCAGGTCATAGCCCCCGTTGACTTAAAAAGACTGACCCAGATGGTCAGGTGTCGATGAAGCGCCGTTTTTGAAGGAGGGCTCTAGCCAGACTGACCCGAGCCCCATCCCTATATCGCTACTTACTTTGGCAGCAGCGTCCTGTGGTCGTGTGAACGGACCAAATTTCACACATTTCACACATTGGATAACTCCATTTGTGGAATAATGAGAGGGATTTTAAGAAATCGTTTTCTAACACGTTGCGGCTGCTGCCATTCGAAGCTCGTAAGGATTTTTACGCGATTATTCATAAGGATCGTCTGAAACATTGACTTATGGATCCATACTTGACCATCAATATAACTCTAGCGCGAAAGTTTATGAAATGCATTCTTCAGTTGCACATATGCATAGACCAGTTGATTACTTAATAGTTTTGGTGGATTTTTATATTCCAACAGATTTCTTTGGATTAAACAGATTTTTTAATATCCATTACTTCACGTGATTAGTCATGCAATTTTTTAACATTATTCACATCAATGAATGTTTTTTAAACTAATAACATTTTAAACTTCCATTTAAACTTCAATGAAAGTATCCGTTATGTACTCCTGGGAATCGTCATCACTCAACGTTATTAATTATCACACCTCTTTTACAATATCCTAAAACTCAGTGTATTTTAATCGCTTTATTATAAGCGTGCGGACTTTCAATTGCTAAACAGTTTATTATCTTGTGTAAACTGGTTACAAATACAAGTGGTACTGATGATGATTCTAATATCGAGCAAAATGTCCAAAAATTTTGTGATGTTCTCTGGTGTTAATTATACAGATTTCAGTAAAGCATTTGACAAGTTGAATCACAATTTACCTTAATTAAAACATTGCACTAATTGGATTCTCTAACAACTTCTCAAATTGTCATATTCAAAAAATCATATTTGATGCATCGTAAGCAAAACGTTATTTTCAGCAATACAACTTCGAAATACATAGACGTTACATCTAATGTTCCTTATTTCGGTCTTCTACTGTTTTTAATGTTCATTAGCGATCTTCCTAATGCTACTCGACATAGCAGTATTCTTTTATATACTGACGACGTTAAACTTTTTAAAAGTGTTGCAAACCTACAGTATGAGGCAATAAACTGGTGCACATATTCAATTTATCGAAATGTGTAAAAAATTTTATGTGTAAAATTTTATGTAAATGAAACTGTTTTTCTTCTGTTGTAGGTCTTTAAAGGTACAGGAGCTATGTCCGGTTCTCAGTTGACTCGAATGGAAAATACGCGGTCGGAAATTCTGTAAAAGTCTTTAAAAGGTCCTGTATAAGGAGCTTCTAAGGGTTTTTGACTTGTAAACATGAAATTAGATTTTTATGAATGAATAATTTTTAATTTATCCAAGAATTAAATTTTGTTGTAAGTCTCCTTACTATTTTAAAAGTATTCACCTGGAATATAAATTGTACTACCATATAACATTTCAGCAACTGAGGATATATTTTAATGAAAAAAAAAATTAAAGAAAAAATTTCCTCAGTTCAAGTAATACAGTGGGTAAAATTCGGAACCACGAAATTTCAATATTAAACATACACTCGGCGATGGGTGGGATGTAGTATTTTTCATTTTCCGAGAAATCGGGGAAGATTTCGAAATTTTCCGCGATCCCAGGAGTTACCGCTTGTAACAGAAAAATAATTTGATTTAAAATCAGAACAAACTTACACATTCTAAAAACAAAAGAGAATTTTAAAATACTAACGTACACCAACACATTATGTCCTTTCAGTGCATAAGTAAAAGTACTATTATATTGTAAAAATAGCATTTGTCACCTGACTTGAGCCTTCTTTTACTGGAAATTTTATTCTTAATCATTTTAACATACATACATACATAAATGGCCATTACAACCCTTCAGTCAGGATTACGGCCTAGCTTCTCACACCCCTAGTAATGTTGTGTGTGCTAATTTTATACATGAGTGGCGGGACCTACAGTTTAAGTCGACTCCGAACGAAAGATTTTTTTGAGAAACTTTTTCATGGCAATTTTATTTACTCCAGAGTTTTTGCCAGAAATCTGCTGAGAGGAAGTCGCCGAAGAAATATTTTTTTCATATTTCGTTTTTGATGTCTGACCGGGATTCGAACCCTGGCCTTTCGTCCAATAAGCCAACACACTACCTACTAGACTACGGCGACTTCTTAATCATTTTAATTTTGTCAAATATTTTCGCTGAAACTTTTATTTTTAACACTATTGAGCATGTATCAAATCAGATCGTAGTGGATATCTTAAGAATCATACATACATACATAATTGGCCATTACACACCTTCAGTTAGGATTACAGTCTAGCTTCTCACACCACTTATGTTGTGTGTGTGTTAATTTTATACATGAGTGGCGGGACCTACAACAGTTTAAGTCGACTCCGAACGACAGATTTTTGAGAAAGTTTTTATGGCAATTTTATTTACTCTCAGAATTTTTGCCAGAAATCTGCTGAGAGGAAGTCGCCGAAGAAATATTTTTTTCATATTTCGTTTTTGATGTCTGACCGGAGATTTGAACCCTGGCCTTTCGTCTAATAAGCCAACACACTACCCACTAGACCACGGCGGCTATCTTAAGAATTTGACGCATTTAACTTAATTACATTTTGTAGAACAGTGCTCAAAACACATTTAACGGATTTTTATCCTATATTGTAATCCTAAAATTTAATGTCTTGTTGTAATAGAATAAAATAAATAAATATGTAAACGGAAATATTTTCATTATTTTTGTTAGTAAATTAAAATATAACAAAATTTTATATAATAACTATTTAGAATCAGAAATTTAGGTGGTAATGGTCTGGATAAGGTAAAATTTGAAAAGTCTGAAAAAACAAACGTACATTCGGATGCAACATGTGAATGACACTGTCGTTGTTCTTCGTCTTTTGTCAAGGATGAATACATTTTAAATTAGTTTTAGCCCTATGTAAGCTGTATCAATTACCACTCTTATACATTTCACAATTTTTTTGGTTTGTAAATTTTTACACTATACGTATTTAAAAAATCTGTATTAATTTTAAATTTCTTGAGAAACTAAGAAAGAAAGTAATCCATTTTTTTATGTAATAAATTACCAACTTCTTGGGAACTAACTGTTGTTTTTACGTCTTCAGGATTGAATTCATCGTTTTCTATGTTGGACTTTAATTGTATAAATTTAAATTCAATTGTATATGCAAAGTGTGATCAAAATATGAATAAACAATTTGCTCCGAATTAAGGTACCAAAGATGGTTTACTATTTTAGACAATGTCTACAATATGACAATTCCTTTGCCAGTATTTCTGTACTAAACTACGGATTTTACTAATTATAGGTCTTGATGGAGTTGTGTGCAGTAAACCTCGATTATAAGCAACACCCTTACAGCCATCCGGCATAGGGAATAGTTCAAAATACTCTGAAAATAGTTTTTTCCCTAAGCACATAAGGCATGGATTGGTGATTTTTTATTAAAAAAAAGAATTTGAAACTGGTTTGAATTACTTATTTTGCTCTAAATTTTTCATTCTTACTTAGATGTTTTGTATTAATTTTTGTCTATTTTAAATCACTCACTCTGCAAATTAGGAATTGTTGTGGTGCAGTGGTTGTTCTAATTTTTCTTTAGAACAACGTTTAAAATATGGTGACAAAAATCAAAAAATAAAGAATATTTGTCATAAAAATTGCTCTAGCACTACTCAGGTTCTCTTGTAACGACCAGTTTTTACTGTAGTGATATCGGAACACATTACCATCCCAGTACAACAGCACCCTCCAGTTCGATGGTGAGATTAGTTCTTTGTTAGCGAAATTGTTGTATGCGGATTCTTATGACAGATTTGCTAACTACTATATTCTAATAATAATACAAACAGTTTTCCAATTGTAACTTCCACTGAGCCTCGTAGCTATCAAGTTATTTTATTGCTGATTATGTTTCCTCTCGGTGTGAAAAAATCTATTCTGTATATGTATCTTCTTGCAGCGGGTCATCGGCAATATTCTACAAAATATAGTTTAATTAGTTACACCCGATTATTGAGATATTCGCTGCGATCTAATTTGATATATGCTCTATAAAGTAAAAAATAACAGTTTTAACGAAAATATTATCAAATTCAAAATGAATAAGAATACAATTTCCTGTAAAATAAAACTCTACTCAAGTTCCCAGAATAAATTGTTTCGGTTTTAAGGACAAAGGATTACGAATTATAATGAAAAATAACTGTTTTTTATACACTGATTATGATTAGGGGATTGGTTTGAAATATAGTCTCTAAAAACATTTTATCCATCACATAATGTACATTTATGTATGAATTTCAGTATACAGTTATATTAAAACTTTCTACGAGCAATAAAATTACCGAAAATCGTTTACACTTACAACAAAGTTATGTTGTAGTTGAAATTAAATTAAAGTAACCAATATTGTACCAACTGGAATTTCTCGAATGAAAATTTATCGTCAAAAGGAGAGCGGCATATTTCTGCAGTCGTCTCCAATATTCGGATCTAACAATATTTTCTGACGTCATAAGGATGAACTATTCTTAATTTTTAGAATTCTGAGCTTTGTGATGTAGTTGAATTTCACAAAAGGTTACTAATTTTATTTATCCTCGAAAAGTCATCAGCAACCGTATTTTCCATTCCAGAAACATGTATTATGACAGTGGAAAACTGAACAATGAAGTTCAAGTGACGTACTTGTCGTGGTGGTGCTTTATCCTATTTTAGACGGAACGCGTAAGTCAATGATGTGTGCTCCGTTCGCTCCACAAAATTAAGATCTTACGTTTTCGTTTTCCGAAAATAGAAGAATATCGTTCAGACATCATCAACACATGCTGTCGATCCACCTGTTTTATTCCTTATAAGATGGATAGACTAGACAATGTACTTACTAGATGGATGAACTACTCCAACCTGCAATATACTCATAAACTTGACTCTGTTTGCCTTAAGCTTTTCACCTGAATGGAGTCTTTAAGGTTTCGCAACAATTCGCTATAATTATATTAGTGTCGGTAAGTTTATTGATGTTTATAGACTATAGCTATTCAGATTTGTTAAATCAACCTACCTTATGAAGAGACCATAAAGCTTAGATAAAGAATTAACTGTCGATACACTTTGTTAATCTGAATATATTACATCAAGCAATTGTTTGGCTTTTAGGTCAAAAATTAGTTCATAATGCGATAAAAAATCCGCCTTTATTACAGGGGACTTCACGTCAGCTATTATAAAAGTACTGACAAAACGGCGTAGAAGTTTAAGGTCAATTCTGGGAAATTTAGTACCAAATGTCGACATTGTGGTACTGCTTACATACATGCATACATACATACATAATTAGTCAGCCAGAATTACGACCTAGGCTCTCACACCACTTAAGTTGAATGTGTTAGTTTTTATATATATGTGGTGGGACCTATAGTTCAAAGTCGATTCCGAACGACAGATTTTTGAGAAATTTTTAACTCTCAGAGTTTTTGTCAGAAAATCTGAAATCTGAATATGCTTTCATATTTTATTTTGCTGAAGTTGCCTTTGAATCGTGGACTTCCGTCTTATAAGCCAAAATACTACCTACTAGACTACGGCGATTTCTATAGTACTGTTATTGTTGGTGTACTTAAAAATGTTTATGGTATTATAGACACTACGGAGTCATAATCCACAAGAAATTTTAAATTATGTTGCCTTTTTTAATTTATGTTATAGCTTTTCTCAAATGTGCGAATAGTATAGGTACTGCTTTTGTCCGTCGCACATACTGAAAACAGCTGTTTTAGTTTTCCTGCGAAGGATTTGAATTTCAGTTAAACTCACGTGGCTGTTTTAATTCTCTCGAGTCATCACAATATTGAATGGTGTAATAGCAGGCTTTTGTTGTCGTCGAGACTACACTCTTCTTACTTGTCATTTAAAATTTGTGTTGGTATTTGCTTATTCAATCGAATAAGTTTATGAATTTTGGATTTAACAGTGTTTCGGGGGCCAAACTTTTCTATTTCATATACGTGCGTCACTATACTATACAATATCTTTCGGTGTTGTAGTTGCCATTACGAAGGGATGTAAGCGAGAATTGTTAAATTTTCGATCAACAATTACAAAATAAGCTAGAAAAAAACTAAAAATATAAATTTTAGGCTTAAAAAATTAAGCTAAAGTATTTTGCTGTTCTCCATTTGAATATTTTCTTTAAATAAGGATTTATGATGATTTGCTCACTATTAAACTTTTTATTAAAATAAAAAATGAGGTCTTCAAATGCAAAATTAAGTTTTTACATTAATTCCTTCCTAATTGTTTTTCGAAGGTAATAGTTGATTTCCCAACAATGAGGCTATAATAACTTCATCTTAAGTATGTCGCCTGAAATTGTTCAAATGGGATGCTAAAAGAGATTTAATTATTGCTATACATTTTATTCGGCCCAAAAACATTACTACAGCTGTTTTGCTGCCGTTAAAAATATTATTGTGTTTTATTTTTGTTATTGGTATTTACTATTAGAAATTCTTTTGTTTTTAATTGTAATTTTTAAAAGGTATAGAGGTTGCCAAGTAGTCGTTATAGTCTAGTAAAACGTGATGATTGTAGAGCATCAGGTGAAATCAAAGAAATGATAAAATAGTTTTTTTATGTAAGTTCGATTTACCAATGTTTTGGGGATGACAACAACCAGACCTAACTTGTTTCAGAGAAGTAGACTGGAAAATTAAGGAAATTTGTATCCTATAGTATTTTCCACCGAAATTAAAATCTGCTTTTAACGTTAAAACCATAATCAGTTGATATTGCGTTCAAACTATAAGTTTTCTTAAATCTGGTTTTAACATTCATGACATTTATGACTGTACAATGTTATTCTAAATATTGTATTGTGTATTCATTATACTTTAAAATAGTGGAGCTATTTATAAAAAGTGAAGTAGTGCTTGGAAATCATGTAGTTTTATGTATCGGCTTTCTGTATTTTTATATTTGTTTTGTTTTTATTTTGTTTTTTATTTCGGCTGTTTTCAACGCTTCAATGTTGGTAGCTCTCATTTAGTACATCGAAAACAAGGTTGTATTTTATAAAACCTACTTAAAACCAATTCAAAACCACAATAATTTTGTATGGTAAAACCATTTTTTAATTATGGTTTTAAAGTTAAAACCAATTTTTGCATTAAAACCACTCAAACATTATTATGAAGTAATATTCGTTAATGGTAAGCGCACAGCTTAATGGCCTATGTGTATGCCGATAGGAATATAGTAGGTTGAAGAAGCTACTTACCTATCTTTTAATACGTATATTATTACGAATATTTGTAAATTGGTGAGGATCTATGGGTGAGGCTTATTTTGTAAATAATGCAAAATAAGATTTATTTACTGTTACAAGAACTAAATTTGGTTTGTAGATAAGAGCAACAAAGATGTGTAAAACAATGTAAAGAATAGATAGTAATAGATTCTAAAAAGCTAAATTAGAATACTATGGACGAAAAGTCTACAATTGCGAAGTGACAGTTAGTTTATTAAGCCTGCAGAAGCATAAGTATTTTGGAACTTTTGACCTGAAATCAAGCTCCAAACAGTTATTGCTGACAGATCAATAAATACGGCGTCCTTTTGGTATTAAATACAAAATATTTTAGGGATAAATTACACTTCTTTGAGCAAAGTGTATTGAGACCACCATTATTTTGAAAGAAATAGAATTACTGCCTTTTATCCCGTTCAATTTTAGGTACTCTTTGGAACTAGCAAGTTATTATAGACGCTTTATAAAGATTAAGAAGAATATCAAAGCCTCTGAATAATATTCTATAAGGTGAAAATGGAAGAATTAGTATTTAAACTTATTTCAAGACTAAAAAAGTTACTTGGATATTATTTAAGGCTTTCAAACTGAATGAAGCTCTATCTTCAGAAAAAATAATGTTGGTTTACCTAGACTTCGGAAATCGATCTTATTTAACAACGGCTAATTCGGTATACGCAAGTTTATTGCTAAAGTTAATGAAATTGATTCATTGCTGATGCCAAGACGTCAGCGATCTCTTAACTGTTTTGTGCGGATTATGGAGGGGAGGCATCATTGGCACATATTTCTCTGAAAATCAGTACGGTACAACCATTACGGGCAATCGAGACACCTGTCGCAAAATGATAACCGATTTTTTGTAACCGCTCTTGATGGTATTGATGCGAACGATGTTTGGTTTCAAAAGGTTTGCCGATTTATCGCATCGTGGAGAGACAATTGAGTATTTTAAGGGCAACATTCGTGACCACATGGCAGAGATACGACGCCATACACACGAAAAAATTCACGTAAAAACGTTCGATCGAATGAGTCCAGCCGGGGCAGCCATATAAATGAAATAATATTTTATTTCTAAACTAAACAATTGTTCACAACAAAAAAAAAATATTTTTTAGCCAAATATTAAACCGTTATTGTTTTATTGCATTTTTAAATTTAAACTTTTAAATGACCCTTTATATGAAATTAAATAATCTGTTTAATTATTTCGCAGTGAGAACACATCTGAAGATGAATAATTAGATGGAAGCAATGTTAATGTATTAACATTATCCTCAAAACCTTCTTGGTTAAAGTATTTAGTGAGAAACTATGTAGAACTATTGTTGCCAGAACTATTTTGTAGACATTGATTGGTGTGATATTTATTGAATTATGCAAAATTCCCCAACAGTTAGCAAGAATTTCTAAACCATTTTGAATTCTACTTCTACCTCTGGACATTTTTTATTAAAATTTCTTTTCTCCCATGAAATGTGTTTTCTATAATATTCTTTAAAAGCAAAAGTGCATTATCTCGTACAAAGTAATAAAGAAAATTAATAATTGAGTTTGGCAAAGGGTTAGGTGATGGAGCGGCGCTTTCGTTATTTATAATTTTTATTCCAAATTCAAATTCATAAAACACACCGCCATCACGCTGGCTTCAGAAAGAGTCTATATATCCAAAAGCATACCGAACATCGCATGACGCAATTAAAATAATACCTGTTTGATTAAAAAAGCCTGACGATATTTCAGTCCTAACCCTTATGTTTGGCTTAGATACATATTATTACGTCTTTACCTTTAAAAAACGTTTGAAATATGAGCTCGTAGATTGCAAATAAAAATAAAAATAAATTTGTGTTTAATTTTAATTAAATCCTTTATTAATCACACAACTTTTGTGTGCCACTGTTCACAACTGATTCTAACAACAACAATTGCTTATTTGTTATTCCTTTGTTTATGTCCTTTGCGATAAACAATAACAATTATCAAACAATTGTTCTGTAGATCTTTGTAACGGAGATCTTCAAACCACGATTAGTTTACTTCACACGCAACGCGTCTTCACACAAGACTGACTGAACTTCTACTCCGACTTTTCATGCTTTGCTTTGCTTTTTATATATAGCCACGTAAACTGTCTCATGAATGTTCTTGAAGGCAAACGTTCGAGAATTCACCTTCTCGAAATCACCATAAATGTAAACAACGATGGTTACATTTATTTATGCTTTCATGTTTGTTGTTTTTGTATCTTGTTTACGTTCGTTGTTGTTGCTTTTCGTTTACATGTTTATCCTTTTTTCGTTGTACTGTTGTTGTTGTTTTATTTTTCTTTATTTGTCAATCAAGCAAATAAATGCATTGTTTTGTTTTTGTAGCTTTTGTTTAACATTTTAATTTTAAACGATGTTACACCATTTCCATTTTCGTAACACTGCCGCCCACTTAAGCCTGTTCGTCCCGAATAGGCTCATTATCTTCTCTCCATATGTTGCCAGTCCTTCGACGAATACGACTTTCATTTTTACTCGGGGGCTATAAACTTTCTGTGTCCTGTACATTACTTCGTTTACTTTTATTTAAAAACGTACTCCTTCCTCCACTACTTTCGTTTTCTGCCCCTTACTTACTGGAAGTTGGAAGTCTGAAAATCGTGCGAGCAGTCTCCTGGGCTAGTGATAAAGCCACGGTTTCTGCTAGTTCCACACGTGCTGGTCCCACATTGACGTCATTTCGATGGTAGATTGCATGTGAATTTGGACAAGTTTTTTTAGAATGCAGTGGCAACGACGAGCTTCTTTTTTTGTTGTGTTTACTCATTTTGTTTATATTTGAGGTTTTCCTATTGAAAACAATATAAAATATGCCAAGTTCAAACATAACTTAAGTTTAAAAGTTAAAGGTAGGATGATCTTCCCTTTAGTTCAACGCTCACTTCTATCTTATTGTCTACTTATAAAATTGAAAACCAAATTATCTGCCCGTTAAAATCCTGCCTTTAGTTAAAGGTAAGTTGTAATAATGGGCCTAAATGTAATTGACAGTATTTAAAGTTGCGGCTGTCAGTTTTATTATGGGCTATCTTAATTTTTTATAGCATTTTTGCTTGCAGTTGAAGACGAATTCTGGTTCATAATTAAATTTAAGACGATACGCTGTAAGAAGTGTCTCATACCGAACTCGTATCTCTATTGGTTAGATAAAGAGTATTATTTCCAATACAGTTGTAGGTAAGGTTCGCATCGAACTTTTTCAAATATTGCATTTTCTATTTATCCATCGATGCCCACTGCACCATTGAAGCAAAAACTTGTCATGCTTGGAGTGAGGCTACATTTAGAACTTAGGACTTTCTTAGATATTTACCAGCACCTGTATGATATTTCACCTGTTTCTATATCCTAATCTCTTTATTCAAAAAGTGAAACTATCATAATTGACATTTCAAAGAAAACGTAATATGAAAAAATATTTCTTCGGCGACTTCCACTGAGCAGATTTCTGACAAATACTCTGAGAGTAAATAAAATTGCCATGAAAAGTTTCTCAAAAATCTGTCGTCTAGAATCGATTTTAAACTGTAGGTCTCGCCACTCGGGACTAATTATGTAATGTATTCAGTTTTTGTTCATTTCAAGTATTTGATTTTATGAAAGACGTAGACCTAGCACAAAACATCTTCCCAAACTTCCATTAATTTCTTGGTTTTGTTTCAGTTTCATTAATATATCTAGCAAACCAAGTGATTGGTCTATGCTATTTATTTGGTATTCATTTATTGAGTGAGTGGATTCGTCCTCTAGTGCTGACGCACTCATACATATTTTGATAGCATTGATCCAATTCTCTCACTCCATAGACGAATTATAACTATTTGTATTATTGGAGCGATGGATTTTTTGTATCGTTTACTTTGGCCATTATTTGTTTTCTTATCCTCTAAAATTGTTATAACCTTTCAGCACACACCTGACACCATGTTGCTTATCTGATAAATATTCATTTATTCAGTGAGTGTCTGTAAGGTTCTAGATCTTACAGTAAGGGTCCAAATATAAAAAATACTAAAACTATACATAGTTGATTATTTAAGTTATAAATGTTCAAATATGGAGTGATTTCATCTCATAACAGCCCACTGTAACAGAACTTAGAATAATAAAGTTCCATCTGTTGTACTGTTTCTCAAAACGAAGCGTTTCTCAAGAAGCTTTTCTATGATTTTTCCCATTGATGCTATCGGCTCTTCTAAGGTCAAGAGTTTGGTGGTTCCTTGGATTATTTAGAAGCCATACAGTTTTTGTTAGGTACTCCAAGTTTTGAACTTGGATTTGTTTGACTAAGCCCTTCATCTAGTACAATCTGTCACCCCCTATCATATAACATATTTAAATTATAATTTTTTTCAATTATTTTTTGTTTAATTAGCTCAAAATTTTTATTACAATATTATTATTTATTTTTTAGATCACAATGAGTTACTATACGCAAATTATGAAATTTTTGATGATTTCAGTGTTGTTCCAAAATGGATTCAGTGTAAGTCAATTCATCATAAAAATATAACTATCCAATTACATATGATTCGGGGAAGTAGAGTTGAATGCCAAAAAAACAAAATATTTTAAAGGAAAATAAAAATTAATTAATTTTTAATTCAAATGCCAAAAGAATAAAATAATGTGTCAATAAAACATTACCATTTGATTCGGGGATTGATAGAGAATGTCTTTTTTCTTTTATTATATGAATACATATTACACAATCCACAATTCACAACAACAAATTAGTCGTATTTACATACTAAACTTAAAACTTAAGGTGACTAGCGTAAACATCCGGCATCCTTGCAAAATTGCAACCAAGAAAGAAATTCAATAGCTATTTACAGTTATTCACACAATTCATTCATATTACAAAAAAAAAAAAGAAATAAGAATCAAAACAAAAAAAAATTAAACAAAGTTTATTCAATAAAAAAGGAAAGAGGGGAATGAAAATTATTTGCTAAGGACATTTATTATGATCGCAGCAGTGTTTGATGATGGAACCACAGTATTGTCCTTTTTGACAGTTGGAGATCGACATGGACAGTCATGAGCTTTGCTGTGGATTGTGCTCTTAGGGTTGTTATTCATATTGTTAGGTTTCACTTTTGCCCGTTGTTACGAAAGTGTAACATCGTGTGATGTCGTCCCAGGCACTCCATGCATCGATCTCTGCTGCGGAAATTCTTCAAAAAATGCGACAGGGCCAAACAATTGATACAATGTTTGAACTTCTTTACTATACCCAGCCGCTTGTGCGGATTTAAACTGCGAAACGTCGGACATTTATGTAGGGAGTGGGTACCTTTGTAGAGGCGACATCTTGATCCGGTACCAGCAATAACTTCGTCGAGACTCTTAATCTCAGTGCGTTCAACAATAAGTCTGCGAGGCGTGGTATGAGACGTCTATAAATAAAGGACAAACAAGGAAAAAAAGAAAAAAGAAAAGTTCTGATTTTGATTAGGGAGTAATATGAGTTTGACAATAGGCCTTGTTAGAATGCCATTGGCAGTTCGAACGTCAGCTACTTGTACTCGTAGAATCGGAACCGACATAGACGCGAGAAATGCGATCGAGCTTCCATTCGTTAGGAGCTAAGTTCTCTTGTCGAATGACAAAGAAGTCGTCTACTACGAAATAACGTTGGGGTCTTTTCCATTTGTTGCGTTTAAGGAGCTCATTTTAATACTCATCCTTCCAGTGACGCGCAAATAAATGGTGCTAAACCTTTAATTTTACCAATATATTGGCGTAGTTAATAGATTCCAATGAGAAGTCAGGTTCAGGGGGTGAAAGTGTGGCACTTCTAACAAGTAAATTATCTGGGGTTAAAGGGTTAATGTCCGGGGGGTAATCCGTCATGGGACAAAGAGGACGAGACTTCAGGCAATCTGCTATTTGAGCGCTCGATATATTCCGCAAATGGGTCTCGAAACTTTTCACACCGGCTTTCCAGAGGCTGCCCATATGCGGGGCTCTAGGAGAAATGAAATACCAGTCGAGGGATTGAAAAACGTTCTCCGATGCAATTCTTTGCTTCAGTTCAGTAAAGAACTTAGCCTGGTCCCTTTCCATTATATTCGAAGCGCCAACGAAAGCGGTTCCATTGTCAGAATAGATATGTGCGGGGCAACCTCGTCTAGAGAAGAGACGAGTAAATCCTGCCAGAAAACAGTCCGTCGACATTTTGTTGGTTGCTTCCAAATGAATTGCTTTTCTTGCAAAGCACACAAACACCAGCACATATCCTTTAGTGATTCGACAACCACGTCCAATATAAGATTTAATTTCAAAAGGTCCAGCGAAATCTAGACCAGTATGAGTCGAACGACGAGTCAACGTCTCTGGGAGTAGCGCAGCCATAATTTGCTGATCCAAATTCGTTGGATAGATCCTACAGATCTTTCAGTTGTGAATGACGGTTCGAATCAATGTTATAGGTTTAATAACCCAAAACGCAGCAGAAGAGAAAGATCTGCATGAAGTGAGTATTTGTGTAGATGCTCCAAATACAGTCGGACCACTGACCATTGTAGGGGAGTAATTTGGGGAAGCGTTCATCGTATGTCAAAGTCGGTGATCGAGAGAGTCTTCCATTAACTCTCAAGAACCCATTAGAGTCGATAAAGGGGTTAAAAATCTGAAGAGAGCCTTACGAGGCAAAGTAGTTCCTTCTTTAAAAATTGAGTACTCGAGGCAAAGAGAACTTTGAACTTTGAACTTTGATTTCATCCTGAGTGAGTACTATTTGCAAGTATTTGTGAGATAACCTGTGATCTTTGTTAGCGGAATGGTAAAACCGGAAAACGTACGACAATACTCGTAATGCACGAGACAAATCAGAAAATCTGTTCAGAATTTCCTCTATGGGCGTTGTCGTATTAAGGTTCACTTAAACCAACCGTGTTTCAAGCTGGGGACAGGTCTGATTTCGGCCTTCTGAACGTGGACAGCTTAGCCAGGTAGGACCATTCCACCAGATGTCAGAATTAACGAGTTCCCTGGCTGTCATACCTCGACTAGCGAGATCAGCAGGGTTACTATGTGATTCCGCATGATTCCAATTTTCGATGCCAACAGTGTCTAAACCATACGAAACTCTATATGAGCTCAAAAGTTGGCCAATGGCACGGCGGTTTTTGAAACCAAGACATAACTATCGCCGAATCTGTCCAATAAAAAGCTTTCGAATTGGTAAGAGTCAGCTCCGTGAGGAGTGAATAAACCATTTTTGCCATCTGATTTGCACCACAGACCTCTAAACGGGGTAAGGTTTGCACTTTTAATGGCGCAACTTTTGTCTTAGCAGCGAGCAAATTTGTGAGTATTTCACCTGACGGAGTTTTGATTCTGCTATAAAAGGTGGCAGCATATGTTTTCTTAAAAGCATCATAAAATGCATGAAGTTGTACTTCATACTCAGGGTTAAAATTAACCCACCTGGGGATGTTAATCCGTTCGATGAAAAGGTAGTCATCGACAAATTCACGCCACCTGTGTAACGTCATGGGTTTCAAACAATCGTCCCATTCGGTTCTGTCTTTCCAAATTTGCTACATAAGAACCTCAGCGACAATTATTTTGGGTGCTAACCATCCAACAGGCTCAAATAGCTTAGCTATTTGGGACAGGACAGAACGTTTGGTGACTTGGGTAATATCGGGCGTTGGAGATGGCTTGAAGAATAATGTATCCAAGCTCGCATTCCAACGTAAACCCAACGTTTTAGCAGTACTAGCATCAGAAATTTTAAAAAATTTAAATCCAATAATTGTTTGGGCGGTAAGTCTCGAATAAGACTTTGTTCATTCTAGGTCCATTTTCGAAACGAGAAACCAGCCCATTTCAAAACGTAAGTTAATTAATCGCGATTATGAATTAACTCTTCAATAGAATGTGCACCCGATAAAATATCGTCTACGTACATTTGAGTACGTAAATTAGTGAACGCGAAAGGGTAGCTTGCCTCACAGTCACTAGAAAATAAGTGCAACGTTGTAATTCCCAAACAAGGGACGCAGTTTACTTCGAATGTAACTGTTTTCAATTCATAATCTTCAATATCTCCCCCGGGGTTTCGGCGAAATAGTATTCGCTGATAGGGTGCTTGATCTGGTCTTATCAGTATCTGCCTATAAATTTTTTCTTTGTCGGCATTAAAGACGTTCCTGAACAGTCTTCAAAGCAAAACTAAGATAGTGAGGTTGGACTGTAAAATTGGTCCGGGGTATAGGACATTGTTAAGGCTAACACCGTCTGAGGACGGGATTGAGGCTTAAAAGACTACACGAACTTTAGTGGTAGTGCTATCGGGTTTAAAAACAGCATGGTGTGGTAATTAATAGGAGTTGGCATTGACCTTTATCATATGACCCAAGATAGAATACTCCTGAATAACAGAGTTATATTGATCCTTTATTGCGGGGGATTTCAATATTTTGATTCATTCCTTATGAATTGCGATAGCGCTATTTTCCGAGAAAAGCCAAGGTTTATACTGCTAGGAAATTCAGACTTAAAGGGTAGGGTAACCACATACCGACCTTCCCTATTCCTAGTGGTTGTTTGACGGTACAAATCCTAAAGAAATTTATCCTCAGCCGACACTTTTTAAATTTGGGAACTTCTTCGACTTCCCAGAACTGGGTGACTGAAAAACGAAACGATAGAGTTTAACGAAGGAAGCTGAGGAATCCTACCAGTAAGAACTAAAAACTGGCTTTCGGGCTATGAGCGAACCCTTAGGGTCTCGTTTAACATCTGTCAACATAACTTGTGAATATATGTATACCTGCTCCTAATAGTAGATCCATATGACAGCATTTGAGATCCGAAGCTTAGATTTCCGATAAATTGAAATTAATTACGTCTGTCACGGAGCAGGTGGGTAGACGACCAGTCAGTTTCTCTACCACATAAGCATCCGCTTCTAAGTGAAACTCAGGGTCAACAGATCAGATTTTAGTAGAGTTTGTTGCTACCGCTTCGTTCAAACCGAGTATCGTAGCAGCAGGGACAGAGAATGTTGGATGATCTAGCTTTCTCTGAACTCTTCTTGCGATAAAAGTAGCTTGAGAGGCAGGGTCAATCAATGCTCTAGCAGAGCATCTTATATCGTTGAGCATGATTTCTACTACAGTTGTAGCCAACAAGATTGTAGAGTACAGGATGGACTGTAGTTGGATAGCAAAATTTTTAAATAAACGACTTTCGGCGCAGTTGATGGTCTCTGAGGCAACTTTTGCTCGACACGAGAAGTGGGCTCCGGAGCAGAGTGACTCGTTGTCATTGGGGTTTCCTGAATTATTTTCAGATTTGGGTCGCGATTGATTATTTCAGTACGATGAAGCAGCGAATGATGCCTTTTTTGCACATCTAACAGACATTAGTGCTCTGGCATCTTCTAAATTCGTGCGAGGTTGCCAAACAATTCGCGCAAATCTTGTTTCCCTTAGCAATATTTATCTTTTCGGCAACTGACATCCTCAGAAATGCGAAGCACAATCGAATAGGATGATTATCAGAACACAGTGGGCATTTTCGCGGGGATATAGTAGGGGTGACTGTTGTTCCAAAACTCTTAAACTTTTGATTCTCCTGAGAAGAGGATGAATTTTTTAAATTTCGAGTACGACGACTGGCGTGATTTCGGTTGTGGCTGCCAATAATGTCAGACACGGATTCTAAAGTCCGATATTTTGTAGTCAGATATTCATCCATGCTACTCCACTTCGGCAAGCACGAGTTAGTACCCTGGGACTCTTCCCAAAGACCAAGAGTGATCTCAGGTAATCGAGTGGAACAAATATATACATAATACATACATAATTGGCCATTACAACCCTTCAGTCAGGATTACGGCCTAGCCTCCAATTCCGAACAAGAATAAGTTAATTATGAACAATTATGAGCAAAGTTTTAAATTGGGAATTTACTAATACCCGCTTGTTCTCGTACCGGTCTACAAGATTGTGCTACGCCATGTCAAAACCATCATTGGTCATAGGGCAAGTTCGGATGATAGCGGGATGATACCTTTTGTCTTCCGTAGAAGATTATACATCTTCTGAATATAACTAATATAGGGATTAATTCCGAAAAGGGCCGAAAACATGTCAAGTTGGCCAAGACGCGTAATCTCTAGAAAATGTTTGGGTGTCACATAGTGGAAGGTGTATAGGGATACTACTAGGATATGGGTGCGCGGTTGTAGGTTTAGAATCATTAATTAACCCATTAATATACAACATCAGTTCAAAATATAAAGTATGCGCCGACAGATACTTTGTCTTGACGTCCTTCGTCAATATCTTAATCTCCTCGGCAGTCTCTAGAAGGGCCTCATAACTATCGCGGAAGGCCGCCCACAAACGGATCAACTCTTGCCGATGAGTGCCGAGGGATGAATGGAATGTCCCTCTTGCTGAATAGTCCGAAAAAAGTTTCAAAATCCGCGAAACATTGAAATTTTTACTAAAATTTCTCAAATATCTTCTATTATTTCCTTCTTTTTCTTTTTAACAAATACATTCAGCTTCGCACAGGAAAAACTTGAAAAGGGTTACAAAATTTGTTCTCTCAAAAAAGAAATAAAGTAATCGCGGTACACAACGATAGATACGCAAAATTCCGACCGAAAAGTTAAAAGAAAACGATTGTATAAAAAATATGGACCGGAAACTGTCTGCCTTTTCAATATCAAAAATTCAAATCACATACCTTGCAATATATGAATTTGTGTTGGAAATACTTGGGAAGGGAAAAGATGTGTGGCGAAAATTTGAATTTGGGGGCCAATTCTGATCTGATCTGAAAAGAGAACTCAAAATAAAATACTTTATTTTTGGAGTATTCGCCTCGAATTGGACCAAAAAACAAAATATTTTAACGGAGTTGGAGAAAACAAAAATTAATTAATTTTTAATTCAAGTGTCAAAAAAATAAAAAAAAAATGTTTCAATAAAACATTACTTTTTGATTCGAGGGTTGATACAGAATGTCTTTGTTCTTTTATTATATGAGTATACATATTACATACATAACATACATACATAATTGGCCATTACAACCCTTCAGTCAGGATTACGGCCTAGCTTCTCTCACTTATGTTGTGTGTGTTAATTTTATACATGAGTGGTGGGACCTACAGTTTAAAATCGGCTCCGAACGACAGATTTTTTGAGAAACTTTTCATGGCAATTTTATTTACTCTCAGAGTTTTTGCCAGAAATCTACTGAGAGGAAGCCGCCGAAGAAATATTTTATCATATTTCGTTTTTGATGTCTGACCGAAGATTTGAACCCTGGCCTTTCGTCTAATAAGCCAACACACTACCTACTAGACTACGGCGACTTCATATATATAATATACATATTACACAATCCACAATTCACAATAACGAATTAGTCGTATTTACATACTAAAATTAAAACTAAGATGACCAGCGTAAACAAATACAAAGAACTTGTTTTTTTATTTAGAATTTATATTTACAAATATGTTTTTAATTATTAGAAAAAATAATTATTTTTTAAATTTTAATAAAAGAAAATAGTAGTTGTAAATAGTTATACTGAAGAAGACAACGCTTCGTTTCGATGCTACATACAGTGGACAGCAAAAGGCTTAGTGCGGCAATATATTTTAGCAATTTCAAAAATTTTAGCCAAAAATTTATAGTTTTTATATTTATTTCCGTACTAGTATAAAACAAACAATTTTTTTATATTTTTCACAAAACAAAAGCAAAAACGTAAGTACCTCGCAATATTTAATGCTAACACCATAATTTTTGTTAAAAGTCATTATATTCATAATGCTAAATTAAAAACGTGTCTAAAAGTATTTATTATTTGCGCTGCCAAAATATAGAGTCTCCAGAATGTTTTCCTTATTTCTCTTTTGTTTTGTTAAACACATTAAAAATTGTTTGTTTTATAATAGAACAGCAATAAATTAATGAAATAAATATAAAAACTAATTTGTATAGAAACTTTTGTCTAATGTTTATGAAATTGTTAAAATTGCCGTACTAAGACTTTTGCTGTTCACTGTATATCTCTCAACATCTTTAGGAATTCATAAATATTATAGAAGAAAAAAGCTTAATCTTGTGTATCTAATAGTTTTTTGTAAATAGTTTTTTTTTTTTTTTTGATCTTTTATTGAACTTTATAAAAAATTTTAACGTTTTCTTTTTATGTAAAAACTTAGATACATATGCACAAGCTTATTTCATTAAAACGGTTACCAGAAAAGCTTTTTCATAAAGTATTAAAATATTAACATAGATTTCAGTTTTTTAGGCAGTTCCCTTCCCAAGAATTTGTTGAAGTAATAACTTTCAGTTTCAGCATATAACATTTTTACTATTACTTAATATATAAGTTGTTTACGATATCTTAGTAACCTTTGAAACATATAAATTTTAATATTAGATGAACAAAAATTTTTATTCCAATAAAGTCACTTGAATAATAAAGACGCATATTTTTTCTTTAATAAAGTTGCAATAGGTTATGGGCCTATGCATATGAAGTTTCCAGAAAATTCGAGTGGAAAATAAAGGACATAAAGATAAAAATAAAGCGTTTAATCAACATACAGTTTGTTTTAAAATAAAATAAAGATGACAGACATAAAAACAAAATTTCATAAATTGAAGAATGAAAATTATGTAAATTGGAAATTCAAAATGGAGCTACTATTGAGAAAGCAAAATTTATGGAAGCTGGTAATTGAAGGTAACCGTCCTGAACCTAAGTTTACAAATAATGTGATGGGGAACAAGGCAGTGATTGATGAATGGGACACCAAAGATGATAAAGCCAGGGGAACCATAGGATGGCTTGTGATGGATGACCAACTTTGCCATATAAGAAACTCTAAAACGGCAAGAGAAATGTGGGATAATTTGAAAAATTATCATGAAAAGAATACTCTATCTAATAAAGTCCATTTAATGAGGAACATTTGCTCATGAAGAAGGTGGCAATGCAGTGGCTCATATCAATACAATGAACGAGCTATTTACAAAATTGCGTGATGTTGGTGAGGATGCCTTATCTGATAAATGGAGTGCTGCTATGTTGCTGAACAGTTTTCCGGAGGGCTATGATACTCTTATAACATCTCTAGAATCCAGAAAAGAAAATGAAATTAATTTTGCTTTTGTTCAACAGAAAATTATCGCCGAATACGAAAGACGTTTGCACGCAAATGGAGGAGCAGTGTATGAAATATAAAAACTGGAAAAAGAAACATGGTCCAGAAAATAATTTCAATAGAATCAATTCTGTCAATTCAATCAATTCAAGTTTGGTATGAATAAATATTTATCTTGTTGGCTTGTTGATTCAGGCGCTACTCGTCATGCTGTTAACGATTACAAATTTTTTCACAAATTGGATGAATCTTACAAAAGTCATATTGAATTGGCTAATGGTGAAAAAGTTGCTATTGAGGGCATTGGATCAGACGAACTGATGTTTTATGATAAATACGATAAGGAGCATAAATTTTTCGCAAAGGAGGTTTTATATGCACCTAGTTTGGTGGGAAATATAATTTCAATAAGACAGTTAACGAGATTCGGTTTTGATGTAACATTTAATAAAACTATTTGCTACATAAATTTGAATGGTAAAAATATAGGTATGACTGATATCGAAGGAGAAATGTATATTTTACGTCAACGTGATAAAATAAATGCTTTATTTCAACATAATAATAACTGTATTCATGTATGACATCGAAAGCTGGGACATCGTGATCCTGAAGCCATAAGAAAGATGTTTTCGAAAAATTTAGCTGATGGTTTTAAAATTGTTGAATGTGGTATAAAGAAGATATGTGAAACCTGTGTGAAGGGGAAGCTGACTAGAATGCCGTTTCCAAAACGACCATTAAGCAAATCAACGGAGCCATTACAGTTAATCCACTCTGATGTTTGTGGACCGATGCAAACTACTACACCATCTGGAAAAGGATATGTAGTGATTTTTATTGATGATTATTCAAATTCTACAATAATTCGATTAATATCAAAGAAATCAGAAGTAGAACAAGTATTCAAAGATTTTATAATGTTTTGCCGTACAAATTTTGGTAGAGCTCCCAAAGCCATTCGTTCCGATAGAGGTGGGGAATATACCGGAAAAAGTTTTAATTGCTTTTTACAGTCTGAAGGTATTCAAATACAATTAACAGCCCTTTATAGTCCTCAACAAAATGGCAAGGCCGAAAGGAAAAATAGAAGCCTAATTGAAATGGCTAAATGCTTACAAATAGATGCTGATTTGCCTTACACATTTTGGGGAGAAGCTGTATCGACTGCGAATTATATTCAAAATAGAGTTTTTACAAGATCTACAAATACAACTCCATATGAATTGTGGTACGGCTCAAAACCGGATTTAAGTCTCTTTCAAATTTTTGGTTCTGAATGTTTTGTACACGTTCCTTCTGAAAAAAGGCGTAAATTAGATGATAAAGCACTAAAAATGAATTTTTTGGGATATGATGATAATTCAAAAGCTTTTCGTTTTTACAACCCTATTACGAAGAGGGTAGTCATAAGTCGTGACGTTCGATTTTTAGATTACAGTAAGGATAATGCTAGTGAAGACATTTGTATTAAGAAAACTGAATCAAGAATTCAGAATAAAACCAATTCATTATTGATTAAGGAGGAGAATACGGAACAACAACAGCAAAATTCAATCAATAATGATACGGTAGAATTTAATGAAAAAACTAATAAAGATGTTTCTGAAAAACATTTGGTGATACATACACCAACAGTTAGAGTTTCTAGCAGTGTAAATAAAGGCAATGAACCTAGAAGACTAATAGATGAAATATGGTCAGTACAGGAAATCAAAGAACCTAAAACATATACGGAAGCAATTAATTGTGATGAAAAGGCACAGTGGTTAGCTGCTATGCAAGACGAAATGGAATCTATGAAAAGGAATCAGACTTGGGAACTCGTCAAATTGCCCGAGGGAAAGACAGTCATAGGAAGTGAATGGGTTTATAAAATAAAACGTAATTCCGATGGTGAAATATATCGTTTCAAAGCTCGTCTTGTTGCTCAGGGCTTTTCACAGAAATATGGAATCAATTATGACGAGGTTTTTGCCCCGGTGGTATCCCACACTACATTCAGAATTTTATTATCAATTGCTGGAAAGAAAAATATGATTGTGAATCACATTGATGCCAAAACAGCCTTTTTAAATGGAAAATTGTCGGAAACAATTTATATGAAACAGCCTGAAGGTTTTAAAGATGAAAACAATGAACTGGTTTGTCTACTAAAGAGAAGCATATATGGGTTAAAGAGATGCATATATGCAAGATCGTGGAATAATACATTACACGAAATTTTAATCGGAATGGAACTCAAACAGAGTTTAAATGATCCCTGTTTGTATTATGGTAATATTTACAATTTATATAATTGTTTATGTATATGATATTACAATTGAATAAATAAGGTACGTTGAATTAATCTATCAAGTAATTTTCCTATAGAAAATCTGGGTAAATTGAAACATTATTTGGGAATTGAAATATCGAAAGATTTCGATGGGAACTTTCAAATTTGTCAATCTAATTGTATAAATAAAATGGTTATTGAATTTTGGCTTCAAGATGCAAAATCCATTAGAACCCCTTTGAATTTATGTTACGGAAAAGGAGGAGATACTAATTTTCTTGAAAATAATATTATGTATCGCAAATTGATTGGGCATCTTTTATATATTTCCGCTAACACCAGACCTGATATCTCAGCAGCTGTAAGTATTTTAGGGCAAAAGGTATCGCGGCCCACTAATGAAGACTGGATACAGGGTAAGCGTTTTTTAAAATATTTAACATCAACAGCAAATTTAAAATTGAATTTAAGCAACAAAGATAATGAACAAAAACTAATTGGTTATGCTGACGCAAACTGGGCTGAAGAAAGAATTGAAAGAAAATCTAATAGTGGCCGAATATTTTTCTACAGTGGAGGTACTGTTTCTTACATACATACATACATAATTGGCCATTACAACCCTTTAGTCAGGATTACGACCTAGCTTCTCACACCACTTATGTTGTGTGTGTTAATTTTATACATGAGTGGCGGGACCTACAGTTTAAAGTCGACTCTGAACGGCAGATTTTTGCTTCTTCAACATGTGAAGCGGAATATATTTCATTATCTGAATCTGCAAAAGAGGCAAAATGGCTTAGACAATTACTCGAAGATTTGCAACAACCAATTAATGAACCAACAACTCTTCTAAATGATAACCAAAGCTGTTTGCGTCTTTTAAACGACGATAAATTTTCTTGTAAAACAAAGCATATGGATACGAGATACAAAAAAACAAAAGATTTAGTGAAGAAGGGTATCATATCAGTAAGCTATTGCCCTTCAGAGGAGATGATAGCTGATATTTTAACGAAGCCGTTGGCGCCAATTAAACACGATTATTTTCGTCAAAGATGTAACTTAAAGTGAATGAGGAGGAGTGTTGTAGTAATAACATTCACTTTCAGCATATAACATTTTTACTATTACTTAATATATAACTTGTTTACGATATCTTAGTAACCTTTGAAACATATAAATTTTAATATTAGATGAAGAAAAATTTTTATTCCAATAAAGTCACTTGAATTATAAAGACGAATATTTTTTCTTTAATAAAGTAGCAATAGAATTTAGGATATACTAACGTAATTCAAAAGACCTATTTATATTATACTGTGACACGAAAAATTCAAATTAATGAACAATTGTCTGGTCCCCTTAAGAAAAACTCTTTATTGCAAAATTGTTCATACAAAAATGCTCCATAGCTATGTTGAAGAAATTCTGAGCTGTAAGGGCTCTATATAACGAAATTTTTCTTTAAAAGCCTCTGTAAAAATATAAAGTCGATATTAAAAAAGAAAGTTCCGGTTTTAAAGCAATGAAGACTAGGTAAGTAGGTAGATTGATACCAAAAGCCCCGTTGTGAAGTCACGGGTAAGCGCAGTTTCAATACTGACCACATTCCTCAGAACTCATAGAAGAAATTGGTCAGCACGGAAGCAACACACTAAAAACACCTAAGCTGGAAACCAGAATAAAATAACCAAATAACATAAATCTACTCCTCGCGAGATTTGGGCATTGGTAAAGAAAGTGGATAACAGTTTCCACCTTTTCAGCAAACCCAAAATTTCGGCATTAGTCGTTCGAAAGGAACTGAAGCCTTTCCGCATGGCCTGTGGCCATGGCCACTGTGATCTAGATGATCTTATGGATGAGTGTAAGTAGTTGGTTAGTACGTCTCCTATCTACCATAAACCAAGTGAATCTGGCAGGGTCACTTCGAGTAGGATGCGACTATATCGAGCACGGTCTTGGAACTTTAAAAAATCGAAAAATTAGATTAGCTAAATATTAAGAGATTATTCAAAACATTCAAGTTTGGAACACAAGGATTTTAAGGCTAGTAAAGATAACTTTTAAAAGTGAAAAAAGTACCAGTGTAGGTACAAGTGATCAACTTTGTTCTGATTGGAGAGCATTGTTAGCAAGTCTGATGATATAACCTCAGCTGCAAAAAATTTGTGATGCTAACGAGACTGAATTACAAGTGTACCTGGCGTTTGAATTATCTGAAAATTGACTCTGTGCAAAATATGCTAAAGAAGGATTGACTATATTATTTAATATTAATTGTGCAGCCACTGTCCCATTGTGCAAAACAAATTTCGTTTATTTTCTTTTCGTTTCTTACAATTACTTTATACACAAAATTATTGCTGAGAGTACAGTTACTTTTTAACAACCGACAGCATCAGACGTTGCTTGGACTGTTCTTAGAATAATTAAATATTAGTCACACATAAAAGCGATTGTGAATTAAATCAATGGAGATTGAATACCACTATACCAAGATGTTTCAAAAACATCGAAAGTTTACCAGTGGACTACACTGCAAAATTTGGCTGACCAGCGATACACGATTTGATTACCTGCAAACATTTGACTGTGATATGACGAGAACTAATCGTAAAGATTTATTATTCATCTATAATAATAATAATTAAAATTACTAATACATAATTAAAAATTTTAAACACTTTTATCGCAACGTGCTTGTCAAATTGTTAATCAACGATTTTAAAAGATTTCAAAAGGCATGAAAAAGTATTAAAAAATTAACGATTGTCTACTTTTTCACAATTTATACCTTTGTTGAAATGTCAAATAGCATTTCTATTATAGAAAATGCTTGTTAAAACAAATTTATAGAAAATTTTATAGAAAAGTTTGATGATTTTTCAAATTTTGATTACATTGTTACCGGTGGCTTCTCCACAGGCGATATCATAATTGCTAGTGTAGTGAAACCACAACGAAGGAAGAAGAAACCGAAAATATTGAAAATGTTGTAAGCGCTAGAGAAGATATTATCTACACCACTACATACGTAGAATTGCTCCTTTCGAAAAAATATTCATATTATTATATTATAATAATATTATGCGTTCGAAGATTGCATAAATAAACAAAAATTACACAATAGTTTAATGAAAACTAACAAAAATTCTTAAATAACGATTTTTTAACCATAATTATTACAATTTTTATGTAAAAAAATCGTTGGATTACTTTAGTTATAATGAATTTTTGTAGTGTTTCTTAAACATGTGTACAACAAAACAATAGGTCTAGCGAAGTATATTTCAATCCCCTCAGATTGGTTATATCGAAGTTTTACTGTAGTATGAATATAACTTAAATAGGTAGAAAATTTTGAATTTACTTTCATTTTGTCAATAATATTCCAAAAGAATAAATAAATAAGTAAATAAAAAAATTAGTAAAATTTCATCTTAAAAGTACTTTATCACGTCATCACATCATTAAAAACTTTAAAATGCCATAAGTGATACATACATGTACATACACCAAAATTCAAAAACAAATTGAAATTTCTAATTTCAATGTTTTTTTTTTAGTTCAGAACAAGTCGAAGTATAGATTTATCAGCATCACATGCTCTTATACCCGACGTGAGACTATCAAGGAATGTGTTACCATCAAGCTATGAAATTAATTTGAGGCCAAATATTATAGAAAATAGCTTCTCTGGAAATATAAAAATAAATTTGAACTGGAGTGAACCGATCAAAAAGATTTCTCTTCATGCACATTTTGATTTGCAAGTTAATGAAAAATCAATTCAATTGGCAAAATTTTCTTGGAAGAACAGGTATGATTGTTTTTCATTTCTTTAAAAAAATAATAAGTTGTTATTACTTTCGCGTTCTCTTATCTGCTACATAGTGAGACTGAACCCCATATTGAAAGTTTACCTATTATTCGTGGTGATAGATTGCCTAAGAAAACTGTATATGAAATACATTTAAAAGAGAAAGTAAACAAATGTTCCCACTGCGAACTAAAAATGGAGTTTGAGGGTTATATTTGGGAAACAACAGAAGGCCTTTTTAAGGGTTATTATTCAATTTCAAATGACACTAATCGCAAAGTCTATTTAGCAACATACATGAGGCCAAATATGGCACGCCGTGTATTTCCATGTTTTGATGAACCAGGTTTTAAAGTAAGACTATTAGCTCACACTTTCAGTAGCTTTTCCTAAATAAATTAAAAAATTTAATTTACTATCAATATTTTAGGTACCATTTACTGTTTCCATATCACGGCCCAAGGAATATGTTACTTTGTTCAACACACCTTTACTGAGGACCGAGGAATTGTAAGTAGAATAATTTTAAACAATATTTCAACCTCCTTAACTAGAACATTGATTGATTTCGCATTTTTAGATCATTAAGTCGTAATGGAAATAATGATTATGTTATTGATTACTTTGAAACCACTCCACCGATGTCCACTTTTACGTTTGGCTTCGTCATATCACAATTAAAACAATACTTTCCTAAGCAAACTAACCAAAATTTTGAACCAAAAATATCGATTTGGGCTACACAGGACTTACATGCCGAATTAGAGGTACATTTTAAAATCTGTTAACTTGATAACTGATAACTAAATAATATCAAAATTTTAGGAAACTTTTTCTAAACTAACGACCGTCTATAATTCGTTAAAAAAATATTTTAACGTTTCATTACCTATATCTAAAATAGATGTACTGGCGATACCAGAACTATCATCTGTCCGACCAGCAGACAATTGGGGCCTTTTGGTGTTTAAGTAAGTTAAGAGGGCCTAAATTGAAAATTCAAGACATGAATCCCTTACTTAATTTTTCTAAAAGATTTCTTAATTTAAAAGAAAAATATATACCGGGTCTTTTATTAAGCGCTTCGAATCTTTAAATTTAAATAAAACAAATGTTTTATTCGGTAGAAAATTTTCACAAATAAAAGTTTAGTCATTTGGGCCAAACTCCTCGATCTCAGTGACCAGCTCACGTCACCTCCATGGGAGATGAAATGTCCGCCATTTTCACCGTCCCGTTGCGACCACATATCGTTGATGTCTGTCATCCAGTTCGGAATAAAATAATAGTGCTAGAGCGTAACAGCATTGGCTTGAACCGATGGCGAGACCAGCCAAAAATCCACACCAAACAGTAACTTTTTGGAGATATATTGAGCCCTCCAAATTCAACAATTTTGAAGATTATTCTTTGATGAAAATTAGGGTCAACAAGATGACCGTTATCGAAATTCGGAAGTCGCTTTTAGATTGCACGACGAAAGGTGAACAGACTCTTAATTGTCGTCCAAGATTACATTTTTGATGTCAGAATACCTATTTATACTGTTTTAGATTTTCTCATTATTTCAAGGAGTCCATTTTTGGTACAAGTGACAGTTTCCTTAATGTCGGAGTGTGCCCAGGTTCTTTACTTACTTTACGCAGTTTAAAGATATCTCTGCTCCCGTCTTTGCAATCATTACCTCAACCAAGTTGTCATTTTGAAATGTCTAAGTTGAGTGGCTGCTAGCCAATTTGGATTTGGCGTTTAATAGTTATATTGTATGTATGTATAGGGTTTTATAAACCTCTTTTTCATTCATCTTATTCGAAAGAGGCACCCTAGTATATAAAGAACAACAACATCTATTAAGATCTCTATGTTCCTTTAATTCGAGACAAAATCAAAAGGACTACTTCCAACTACGTCATAAAGCTTTTAGATCATTATAACCGTCTTTGTAGAGACTTATTATTATTCGAGGGTCACAGATGTCTCAAAAGAGTCCAAATAGGATTAATGCTATTCAAAGCTGTCAAGATTAATGTTATTAAAAACTCTAATAGTTGTTGTTTGAATTAATTTCAATACCTATTGTAAATAACTTCAGGAAAGATCTAATAAATAAAATAATTTAAAAAATTCATCTTATTGTATTAGGTGCACTAAATATTAGCCTAAGTACACAGCAACGGCATTGATGCTTATTTACACGCTGTCTTAGAAATAACCATTTTCCTACACGCATGTTTTATTTCATTATTTACCTGTGGCGTCACAACGGGCCGCTATGAGTACTCAAGTGAGCTTTCATAATCAAAGCTACCACTTCGACCTACCTACCTACAAATGTTTTATTTTTAATAAGTGTCTAATGTGTTTATAGCATCGCACGTATTTGCTCTCACAAAAAAAGAGAGTTAGAAGACTCTAAATGTAAACAATATAGGAAAAAATGACAGAAATATTCAATATATTGCACAACAAACAATTTCTGATCGATTAAAAGCTATAGAAAAGAACCACTTATGAAACTTTACTTCAAAGATAAGAACGAAAATCAGTGTTTCATTATTACTGGCAATGACAAATGCATTTTTTTTTCAGAATTCTTAAAGAAAAAATTTTAATCTTGAACAAATATCAACTTCAGTTTCAAAACCAGATTTATTCGGCAGGAAGACAATATTGTGTGACTGTGTACCACCGGTTTCTAAAACCTAGTAGATACAGATCGCCAGCTACAGCATAAAATCAATTTGAACCATACACTGATTGCAAAATGAGGAGAATGGGCCGCACACATGCCGTAAGGTAATTTTACAACATGACAATACGCTTGCACACAAAGCAAAACCTGTTCAGGATACAATAAAAGCATTATGCTGGGAGTACTTGCCTCAGCAGCCGTATTCACTAGACTTTTCATCAATGGGACACACATTGGCTGAGCATCACTTTGATTCCTACGAGGAAGTCGAAAATTGGAAGCCTAATTTATTGTTTCAAAAGGCGAACAGTTTTATTGGCGTGGAATCCATAAATAGCCTGAAAGTTGGAAAAAATGAGTTGGCAGCAACAATATGAATAAAATATTTGTTTTAATAGGATAAATTTATTATAAACTAAATTCAAAGTGATGTTGATTTTGTGATTTAATTCGTGCATGACAAAATTAAATTCTGCGATTCATATTGTAATTATTCATATTCTATTAAATTACAATAGCGCAATTCACAATCTTGGGCTAATGGTCTAGCATCATGGCATTTGCAAATGTTGGGTATTTTTTTACCATACACTAACAAAATACACAGAAATACCCACAGTTCGGCATTGTTTATATTTGCCATACTTAAGCAAATGAACAGCTGATCATAAAAATAAAAACATTGAAAAATAAAGTCGCAAAAAATGGAAACGTCCAACACCAGAAATAAATAAAAAAGAATTAAAAGAGAAAACCCGAATAAAATGGACAAAGGATGAAATAAATAAAATTATAAATTATCTTGAAGATGCTCCACAATTAAGTAAAAAAATTAAGTAGCTTTTAAGCAAATAGCCTTCAACAAGTGTTGTTAATTATGTGTACTTTAAACAAATAGGCACCAACGACTCCAATTTTTCTTTAAAAAAGCCAATGTTTGGCGTAAGTCTACGGGTGTGTGTTAAGTGGTTTGCAATAAGTGTTGCAAAGTTAAACAAAAAAAACCGCTCACAATTAACGGCAAATATTTACAATGTTATAAATTTAATAATATAAAAATTGTGAACTGAGCTATTATAAATTTTTCACTTGCGCATTTTTAAAAATAAATATTCCGTATTAAATTGGTACCCTAGCCGTGACCCAGATGATGAGTCTTTTGTGACAGCTTTGAAAACCATTACGACTACCTTTTGAGAGTTTCTTGCAACCGTTTGGAAATCAATTACAGAGCATGTAAGGCCTTTTGCATAACTAATTGCTAAATTATTCAAATGAGATTGCACACCATATTTTAATTTAAAATATTGAACAGCTATTGGACATAACTTTTCAGCTTTGTGGTTGGATGCATCTTTTAAAATAAATACAAAATTACTTTCATTCTGTTCTCTAAATAATTCTTCTTTCATAGCAGGACACAAATTTTTTTAATAATAACCGTAAAAAGATGTTGCACTGCCATACATTGTACTGACAATACCAAATTTGTCTATGGCAGTACGGCTACTGCCACTAATAATAGTCAGAGAAGCTATTACACTCAGAAAACTTATTATTCTCTCCCTTAGCGATTCATTCTTATATGAGTGTTACGTGTGTGCTACAAACTACCATACCATATACCATATTTGTGCTCACTCTCATGTTTACTGAAAGAATTAAAGAGAACAAAAATCACATACACATGTATATGTATATGGTACATTCCCGTAAGCATATGTGTACATTGTTTTTGTTTTTATTTTTTTCCTGAAAGCATTCGTGTTATTACTTCATTCTATACAAACATAGATACAGAAGTACATAATTGAACTTTCTAAAAAAATACATATGGTAAGTACAAACATAATTGAATTGTCTAAAAAATAACATTATAATTCGGTGCGAATCGATATAGTTTAATTTCTACAACAATAAAACACGTATTCATACCCTACAATTACACTATCGGCAACATTACTTACAGCAGGTTGTTTGCACATAAATTGTATGAAAACGCGACATTTTGATTTTTTGGTATTATTTTTACTGAATGTGTTTTCAAAAATATAAAAACAAAAACAATGTAAACCAGGAGGTAACCGTGTATTAGTGAGTAAGAGAGAAAATAAGTTGAGAGAATTTATGCATTTACAGTCATAGAAAACTGTTAGTAATATAAACCATTTTTGTATTAATTTCATCAAAATGCATAAAGTTATGCATCTTTGACTTAATAATAAGGGAAAGTTTTTTAGATATTTGTTGGATCTATCATTTCATTTCTTATCATTAATGTTATTTACTTGACTATTGAAACAATCAAAATGTCTTATAAGGCAATAAATTTTAATAAAAGCATTTATTAACATAAAATATTTTTTGAGTGTAAACCTGTAACAAATTAATTATAACACCCGCTGTAATGTGCACTCGTCGCAATGTAATCCACAAAATACAGTGTAATCGACGAATAAATAAAAAAGCATAAGCAATAGTGTAAATTTTCTCTATACAACATATAGCACATATATTTCATATATGATATGGTAATATTATACATATTCATGTGTATGTCCTTTTTATTTTTTTTAAGATTTAGTTTTCCCTGTTACCTAGCCCCTTCATCAATAAGAAGCAGAAAATGTTGTCAATTTTAAATACACTGTGTGCAACAGCTTTATATATTTATAGACTTTGATAAAATGTTTGTATCAACTTAATAGTACAATCCGTAGTACGAAACACGAAATACTAGTTCATATAGTGCTAGTTGTTTTGTTTATTTTTTAAAGTCGTGGCTACATATAAAATTTATAATTTTTTATAAAAAAATTTTAATTTTAGTGCCAGCCGCAACTTTTATGTATTTTTGTACTGTTGTCCTCATGATGTCCTGTCAGGCTTTATTTTGAATGAAAAAAACCTTTCAAAGAATTATTTTAATATACTTTACAAATAAATTTATAAAATATATGTAAGTTTAAAACACGAGTAACCAGACCATAAATGCTCGTTTATTATTATTATTAATTAAATTGATATATGTATGCACAAAAATGAGTATATAAAAGTATATAAATATATTTGCATACACTCCTTTTTTCTTTTGTTTTTCAATGAATGATACTTTTCTTTTCTTCTATATACGTTGGTCTATATATGTTGTACAATAAAGATATTGTGTTTAATAATGTTTTATACAAATATAAAGATGTTGAGTATTCAAAGAGTTACTTGCCGAATAGTTTATTAATACATAATTTTGTATAAAACAAACTGCACTCAAATCAAAACACAAGCACAGGCAAATTTGGCCTCAACAACTAAAAGGTGCTCATACAGTTGCAGTGCCTTAGTACTATTTGTTGGATAAAAGTGCGATTTTGATCATGTATGATATTACAAAAACGATATATACATGTACATTTAAAAAGTTGTACAACGGTACTGCAAGTTTATGGCCACTTTTACAAAGAGATAAATAAATACTGATCATGCTTTCAAAAATAAAGATGACAGATTATAAAAAATAACAGAAGCAGAACATAAATTTTATTGATGACAGCCAATTAAAATAAATGATTTGTGCTCAATTAAAGAGTACATATGGTCACGTTATTAAAAAAAATTAAAAATTTGTATGTTTAATATGAAAGACAACTTTCATACGTACATATAGGATTTATTTAATTAAATCCTCTATATTAACGAAAGGAAGCTTTTTGAATTCAGTGCGTTCCTAGCCACTCTTTTAATTTACTTGCTGAAATTACTTCTTTATTTCATTTGTTTTTAAACTCTTTTATTCTTGTTTTTCCTTTTTTAATTCACTTTTATATAGTATTTTTAAAACAAATACATAAATACGCCATTATAATTAACGACCAGGAATAAAAGTAAGAAAATATGACGTCACTTCTTAAAACTTCAGACATATTGCGTTCACTCTTACGTTCAATTTTTAATTCCGCACACTTTGAAAATTTTGTGTTCGTTTTCACATTTTAAAAATTTTGTTTAGTCGTTTTTTAAGGATTTGAATGAATCTTTTTGTAGTTCTAAGACTAAAAGACTCACTTTGATGATTTTGTAAAATCAAACCTCCAATTGGGAAATCAAATGATTTCTATTATTAAATTATGTGAATTTCTTAGATGACAAACGTGGCTCTACATTGCGATAAGATTTATAATATTTACTGTTAACTGTTGTGTAACAAATATGTATTTAAGCCTATACTAAAGAAGTTGTAGTCACTCAATGGGCTGAAATAGAACTTGATGTTCACATCGTCATGGAGTGATACTTACTCTGACAAATGTTTTATTTTATATCATCTGTTATCTAAATTCATAAACTCGATTAGTAGAGTTATTGGAAAAACAGACACAATAAATTCTGAACTATTATTTGAAGATGAAAAGGGTTAAAGTGAAACAATTAAAACTTAGGATAGCGCTAAACAGTATTTTACCTATAATGCTCAGAAGTTCAGCTTTTATGAAGAAAATTACCGATAGAGGTGCTGATGGTATTATGTGGCCAACTTTCAAGAGGATCAGCAGTATCACTGAGCAGGTCGTATTTTCTATTCTAACAAACCAAAATTTGTCAAATACGACATTTTTACAACTACAAAATAAATATTATATATGTACATATGTATAATATTTGTCTATTTTTTTTTTTGGTATATTGCATACTCATTCACTCATAATACGACCGTACTCTATATTTAATCGATTTCAAATACAGGGAAAGCTCCCTTTGCGGACAGCCCTTATAAGCGGATATCTGTATTAAACAGACAAATCTTACATCTCTAGAACTGTTTGCATAAATCTAAACGAATTACATTCCCTATAACGGACGCTCCCATGACCGTACGCGGACAGGAAAAAATACTTTTTTTGAAAAAAAGTTAAATTAAACATGAAGAGTTGAAAAATAGTAGTGAAAATTTCGAACAAATTTACACAAAATTATTTTCAGTGTGATTGCCGTCTCTGTTTTCTCAGTTTGATAAGTTAAACATTAAAACTAGGTGGAAACAAAAATTTTTGTTATTCCCCCTCTAAGAATTAAATCTACGTTCATATTCAGAATTTATTATTATTATAAGTTATTTAATTAAAATTTAACAAATCTAAAATGCCTTCTCAAAAAAATTGTTATCATTGAGAGAAAATGGAAATACAAATCTTTTAGACAAGGAAAAATATCAGTGCGTGAAATAGCAAAGAGGTATTTAACATTTAAATCTAATAAATAAACAAATTAAGCGATTGAAAACACTATAGTTTTCTATTAAAAGTTTAACATTGGAAAAACTGAACCTGAAAAAATTTAAAAAAAAAAATATAATTTATTTGACCACAATGGCAATCTGGAACAATAAATACAAATTAGAAAAATAGGTTTTTAAACCGAAAAGGTTCTTTTGTTGACCAAAAGTGTTTTGATTGGTTTGTACACGCAAGAAGCCTTCACATTCCTATATCTGGCCCAGTCATAAAAGCAAAAGCAAAAGAAATAGCCAACAAATCGGTATATAATGGCTTTTCTTCTTCTGATATATGGCCGCAGAAATGGCGTAAAAGGCATTCCATCGATTTTAAGTGCATTTCTGCAGAAGCTTCTAACGTTAATCAGGCAGATGTTACAGAATTTAAAGAAAAACTTTTCGGTATTATCTAAATATGAACCCAGGGACATTTACAACGCTGATGAAAGCGGTCTTTTTTTCTTACTTTACCAGACAAAACTAATATGTTGAAATCGGAAAAGATTTTCGGTGGAAAACTGTCTAAGGGGAGGTTTACAATTTTATTTTGTGTAAATATGATAGGGGAAAAAGAAAAATTATTGGTAATTGGAAAGGCGGGTCGACCTAGAGCATTTAAAAATATGAAAATTAAGGATTTACCAGCATTTTGGAAGCATAGCAAGAAGGCTGGCGGTATTATGGCTGAATGACTCATGTTTTGCTGTTTTTACACAATGCTGCTTCCTACCCTAGAGACATAATCTTAACAAATATTAAAATTGATTATTGCCTCCCAATAGCACTTCAGTTGACCAACCATTAGATCAGGGTGTTGTTCAAAACTTTAAGGTACACTATAGAACTGCCAGGCATTGAGTTTAATGATTCTGCAAAAACTTTAAAAGGGACAATTAACGTTTTGGATGCTTTAGTAACACCCGAAACCATAAAAAACTGTTTTGGGAAAGCAGGATTTATACAAAATTTCTGTAGAATTCTGTAGAATTAGATGCAGAGGATCTTTGTTTATTCTTTCAAAGTTGACAAGACAAAACTTAGAATGTGTTGAGTTTATAATTATTGATGAAAACCTTTTAACAGAAACTGATGATATAGAAGTTTTCGTTGAAGAAGTGAATTTAAGTTCATCAGAGAATGACGTAAGCAAAGTAGAAGAACATCCAAACAAAATATCCTCTTTTAAACAAGAGAAGTTAGATGCTTAATGAAGTTTTCAGAAGAAGACTGCACAGCATATGAACACTTAAAGTATCTAGAATGCTAGAATGAGCAAATTATGAAAGAAAATGAAGTAAAGTTAAACCAAAAAGATATTCTGGATTTTGTTCTACCATGTAAAATGTATTGTTTTAAAAAACATAAGCCAATAAATATCAAATAAAACTAAAATATTTTCTTTTTTACTTCTCTCCAACAAGCGGACATCCCCACTAGCCGACAAAATAGTTTCCGACGGAAGGTGTCCATTTATTAGAGCTTTCTCTGTATTTACAATTGCTAGTAGACATTTATATTAGATTAGGTTTGTGAACGTGTACTTATCGTGGGGACAAGTACAAACCCAGAGGCCAAAAACACTCATTGTAATAATCCTAGAGGAGAGAGAGAGGATAGTAAGGCAAATGGAGTAATTTAAAATAAGAGCAGCAGTAGGACCGGAGGCTAAAGAGCCGGAGGAAAAAACAGATGGAAAAAGACATTTATATTACAAGTACGTACGTATTTGTCATTTGTGATTGAAGTACACATGTCGAAACGTATTTGGAAAATGATGGAATATTTTTTTTAACTATTAAGTTTACTTATCTTTAAAGTGGTATGTACGTATTTCAGTTGTATGTATTTTATAATAGTTTCTCTAATTCCTAGAACTAGTATAAAATCTGGGTTGTCTAGAATGTTAATAGTTATCTTCGTTGTACAAGTATACACACATCAATATACATATGTTGCTAAATACAGCATGAAGTTAATAACATTTTAAAATTTTTCTACTTAAAGAGACAGAGAACTAGTTAAACGGGGATACTTTGGTCTTGCACAAGAGATGATATATCAGTGGTTAGGATCATGGGTCACGCCCTATTGGTGGAGTGATGCGCATGTTAATAAAGCTTTGGCTAGCTTTTTGGCGGCAAATGTAGTTTTAGAGGTATCGAAATTCCAAAGTACAAACTAAAATGCAAAACATCGCAATATCAAATATATGTATATGATCAAATATTTTGCCTAAGTTTCTTAAGAAAAAGTAATATGTAATATATAATATATATATAACAGTGATTGAATTTTGAGTTATTCTGTTTTGCATTTTAAGTGTCGGATTTCGGAAATATTTTTAATTTATATATGTTTTATTAAAGATCGACAACGGGCTTGAATTTAGTGGAAAATACCCCATGACTGTGTTGTACTCACTCTATTACGAGTTTAGCAAAAGATATCCACACTCTCGCATAACGGGTATAAAACAGGAGCATACTTCTTATAAAACTGAGTTTGTTATAAGAATGTTTAACTTTACTCTCGGTGGTCAAACTTTTCAAGCTGCTATTAGAAAATTCATTGCTAATCGCCATTATGGAACATTTTTCGTGGACGATTTGTGGGAAGCTTTAACGAAACAGTCAATACTTGACCAAAAACTGCTACCGCAGTATAGTATTGCCGAAATAGCTGGGTCATGGATCACAAAAGATCGATTGCCGGTTGTAAGTGTTGAACGTAATTACGATAAGAAAACTGCTGATATTGTTCAAAATGTATACCTACGGGAAAGACCACACGACGTTCCTGAACGTGACAAAATGCTGTGGTGGATTCCTCTGGTAATTATTCGACAAGATGATTTAAATTTTTCAAATACAACCCCAGCAGTCTGGATTGAAAATAAAAGAAATCTAGTTTTAAATAATTTACCAAGTTCTGACACCTTTATTATAATTAATCCAGAAGAAATTGGACCTTTCCCGGTAAATTACGATACTATAAATTGGAACTTACTGTCTAATTTTCTGCAAACTAGGGAAGGGTTAAATAGCATTCCCATTTATACAAGGTAACCTTCTCGGATAATTTGATCTATATACAGGTAATAATTCTACACATTTTTCATTAATTTTTACTTTAGAGCAAAATTGTTACATGACGCATGGAATTTGGCATACGCCGGAGACTTAAGTTTTGCAACTGCTTTTAATATGACATTATTCTTGAAACTGGAACGCAATCACGTTGTTTGGTATCCGGTCTTTACTTTTATAGATCATATAGGCAGACACATTGACATGTCAAATGTTCATAAGAAATTTGAAGTAAGTTCTGAAAAAAATTTGATTCATATAATTTCTTTTTCATTATAATAGTTTCAGTTATGCAAGTTAGAAAATTAAAAATGAAATTATCACTATTTCGATTATCCAATATTAAACGAACTAATATAATATCTTAACTAGCTTATCACATAACCAATCAAAGACTCTTTTATATAATTTAGTATAAAGTATACATTCTAATAAGTTTACAGCACAAATTAGTTTAAATGCCCCTGTAATGTTTGCTTTATCGTCATGGGCTATAATTTTTTCTCAGGCATACGTTCGATTTTTATTGACGCCGCTTTACGAAGACCTCAGTGAACCGCATAATAATGAGACTTGGCAAATAGATTTAAAATCAATTGCGGGATCATTTTTATGTGTAGCTGGCTACAAACCTTGTATTGAAAACGCTCAAAAGGCATTTAAATTGTGGATGGATAGTTCTAATCCAGATGAACAAACTCTGTATGTATTATTTCCTCTCACTCAAATATTTCCGAACATATATTTTCATTTTATCATCACTTATTTCTTTTAGTGTATCAGATCAATTTATTTGCCCAGTATTTAAATGGGGAACAATAGAAGAGTGGGAGTTTGGTTTAGATCGCGTAATTAACTTTTCGAAAGATAGAATTCAAAGTGAACGTACCTATCTTTTGAAAACATTAGCTGGATGTCCAGTTCAGCCCGAAAAAATCTATCGCCTTTTAAATATAACGATATTAGAAGCTAATACTAACTTTACGGAAAATGATATTTTTCTCATATTTAATATGCTAACTGGAGGTTCAAGCGGCTATACGACTTTGTTCAATTTTGTTTCGGAAAATTGGAATGCCATAAAGCAACGGTAAGTTTAATAGAACATATAACATTATTAAAATAAAAAAATCTAGATTGATATATATAAAAAAACAGTCATTTTAAAATTAGTCAACCTCATGTGCGAATATATGGAGATAATTACTTTGGTGAAAAGTGAAATCGCATAAATTATAAGTCTCAAAATGATTTTTTTTTTTGGTCAGAAATATAAGGTAGGTACATACAGTGGTGGTCAAAACATTTGTAACTGAAACCATATCTTAACTAAACTTTAATTTTTTAAATCAAAACATCTTTAGCAACTACTTTTTTTACTTTTTGTATTAAATTCAGTTCTTCCTTTATATTAAACAAAAAAAATATTCTTCATTAACTTAAAATAAAATACAAAAATAGTTTTAACAAAATAAGTCGAAACTAAAAAAACACAATATTAGATCTTCAATATTTTTTGTAGCATATCCGTTGTTTTTTATTACTTCCGAACATCTTTTAAGCAATGAGGAAATAATGTTACGTTTTGCAATCATGTGGATGAGATAGGGAAATTGTGGTGGCCACGGCATAACAAAAATTTGATTTTCCTCCAACCAAGCTTTTACAACCCTAGGCGTATGTTTTGGATCGTTATCGTGCTGGAATGTCAATGAAATTGGCATTTCCCACTTAGCGTACGGAAGCATAACAGAGCTTAGCAGGTCTCTACAGATTGTGTCTGCCATTGTATCGGTTATGCGGTGAATTGGACCTATCTCATGTCCTGGGAAGCATCCCTACACCATAATATTTCCCCTCCATGCTTAACTGTGGCGGTTGTATACCTCGAAGATTAAACTTAGACTCGTCCGACCATAACACATTCTTCCACTGCTATGGAGCTCAATTTAAATGGGTCCGAGCAAAATTTAGACGAGCTTTTTTTTTGACACATAGGGTTTTTTGGTGCATCTGTAGCTTCTAAGACCATATTCTCGGGCTCTTCTTTTTATGGTGTATAGACCAGCGTTGACGGGGATTTCTGTTTTTGCTTCTCTAGGAACAGCTTTTGGAATTTCATAAAAAAATTCTTAATTTTCCGATCTTCTCGTACAGTTGTTATACGAGGTCTTCCAACTTTATGCCGTATTTTAGAAACATTTCTTTTTGAGAAAGTCCATTTTCACAATCACTCAAAACTTTTGATTTTAGGACCGAACCCTATTTGTAAAGTAATGTTAAACTTCCTAACTTCAAACTTAAACTGCATAAGCAAAACCATTAAGAACGCATTTTCAAAAAAATGAAAAAACTAAAATATCAAACTGTAAAAAAGAAAAAAATTACAGTTATATCCTATAATTTGTTGGAGTTAATAACAAAGTCAAGAATAAGAAAAAGGAGAGTTGCAAATGTTTTGAACACTTCAATTTCGACTCTCTCTACAAACATTGATTTTTTTTTTGTGTAAAGTAGCAGAATAGACGTTTTTTTGGCATGATCAATAAAACAGCAAATATAAATATGAAATAAAAGATTATTTTTTTAAATAGAGTAATTAAAAAAGTATATTATAATTCTACCATATATGTATTCACAGTTGCATATGTTTTGACCACCACAGTATGTAAATAGAGGTGGATGTCAGCTCAAGAAGATCGGATAGACGCACTTAGACAAAATATAATCTATTGTGATACCACAGTTCACTTATTTCCCCTAGTCTTGAAACCATTCAGAGTTTCTGAAGAAGACTCATATACTCCTAGTGTTAATTCTCGTCAGATCATATAAATTGTATGCATAGTTGAAACAAAGCTGTTATCTGTTCCTCTAACATAAGTCGCGGCATGTATTCACTATTCGATGAACAGTCTCGTCCCCTTACTGAACTTTCGTGCATCATCGACAGAACCCATTACTTTTCTGTGAACTATAAGCTTGTAGTATAGCAAAGGGGTTTGCAATATAGAGAACTTAGCGTAGAGATTGAGAACTGTACTGCAGTTTGAAATATCCATGTGATATGAATTTTATGCCGCGATCTAAGTGAGCTTAAAGGTGGTTATATTAGTCGCCTGGCTGTCAGATGTATTTGCACCCTTCATTCGCTCCAGAAAAGGCTCAAAAATTTTTGCATTCAACGCCCGCCCCTACGGACTGGGGTTTATATCGTCTAATGAAAACGGCGAGTAAATGTAACATGAACACTTCATCACTTTTGCGAGAAGCTTTGGCATTGTTGGTACGATCTTTGGCTTTTCCATCATTTTGACAAATGATATTTTTCTCTTTAGGGGTAATACGCAAAAAAAATAAAAATCAATAACAATTAACGTTTAATGAAAAAATTCTTTCGGCATATAGCATTGCGCATATTATTTAGCTTCATTTAGCATGGAATATTTATATAAATTTCTTGTTAATTCAATATGGTTAAACATTTATTTGTTGTTTACGTTTACTCGTTTCTTATCATTTAAATAAATTCTTTATATATTCAACTTCTCTTTTACTCTATTACAAATATCAATATTCCACGAGGGGCTTAATCATGTCAAGTGCACAATCGTATCGTATAATATTTCGATACGAGTCGAGTAAGCTAATCATCGTATACGATGCGGAATATGAATCGAATCGAAATTTTTAAGAAAATGTAATATATTTATAACAGACATATGTTTCAAGGAAGGCAACAAGCAAATTATATGTAAAAAGAAGCAAAATATTATCATTAAAATGAGTTACTTAATGGGTTCGTATTTATTCTTTTATTTATCTGAATTCGAATCTGAAGAAGTGGTGTTGGTAACATAAATAAGGAAATTAGAGATGAAATTATTCCTTGTTTTTAAATATATATTTTGAAAAGAAATATTATTGTTAAAATGAGGTTGAGAATGCGTTGAATTACTTTCCACATTTGGTGAATAAAAGTTTTTAACACAGCGTTGGAAATGACAATTTATTCTTGCTGCGACAAATCACAGTCTCCAAAATTGTTAGTTATATCTAACAAAGTTATGTAAGTTTATTATTATTATTTTCGCCTGAACGATCCCTCTCTCGCATGGTTCTCTTTTAAGTAAAATATACAATCCCTTTTATGATTTATTGACTCTAGATTGTATAAAAATGGTATTTACTTCAGTTGTTGGATGTGTAAACAGTACTCATATGGGACTACAAAGGCCCAACAGAAATGAACATCACCTTTAATATGAAGGGGTATCACAGTCTTAATGTGAGCGTGGTGCTAAATAAAATCAAAATAGATAATAAGTAAAACATTAATTATAATATAAAATTTTGGCTATCAACTCAAAATTTAATAAAAAATATAATTCAAAAATGGTTGTAATCCTTTGTCTTTTTAAGCGGTTGAAATTATATTTTTTACTTTTACGACAGTTGCAGTAGTATCGAATGACAACTCAAGATATCTCGATGTCTCAAATTATGATAGATTGTACTACATATCGAATGCCATGATACCGAAACAAAATATTTCAGTAAATTTTATTAGATATCGTATGCGGTGACATTCATTGTCTTTGTGTATTTAGTAATTCTCTTCGGGTTGCTCGAAGAACAAATTTTTTTAACAAAATGCTTAGTGAAATGTTCCCAAATCAACGGATTTTCAAAAATACACATTTCGAATCTTATTTATTTCAAAATCTAATTTAATTTAAAAATTGTTTCATATGAAAAATCTTGCTTAAAAGAAGATTGAAAGAAAGATTAAGAAAGATTTTCATGTAATCCACATACTTTGTTTCCATCTTGCCAAACGGCAACCATCGTTAGTTACAACAATAAACACGTGTGTGAAACAAAAACGTTATTTCACAGTGCTTTATTTAGTTTCATGTGAGCTTGTAACCGAGTAGAAATATATCGGACGTTATTTTATTTTAAAAATTTAAAGAAGAGATAATTTAATTGTTGCTACAATGAGAAGTGTTGACAAAAACCCACATAAACTTATACATGTTTATTACATATTAAAAATATACATTTTTTGCTTTGCTAATTTCATAATTGTTATCACCAGACGTCGGCACAAAGAGCATGATAAAAATGCGAGCGTTTTGTGAGAGGCATGTGTATAACCCAGAGGAAAATTGTTAGTAATTATAGTTTCAAGCAGTGTTCGAACAAATGTTGTTTTCAAACTATTGTGCTTTTTGATGTCATTTTTATTTTTCGGAATAATAAACATATTTCACTTAACAATTCAAAGAGAGAATATCACAATAGAAAGATTTACGTACATAATAATAATGCATGGAAAATTTGTGGTAACCGATTGTGAAAATATAACCCTTTGAAATATTGAAGGACCAGAATTTTATCAGTGCACTTTTTTCAAACGAACGACATTAATATTTTTCGCACAAGTTTTTATGAATGTGTGGTAAGAGTCATCATTTCATTTTGCAGGTACCTGAATATTTCAAAGGGTTATATTTTATCGTCCTGTTCTTTAACAATTTGGTTCATATTTTGCCCTGCTTCTCCAAAATGGGGGAAAATTAATTAATACATCTCATTAAAAAATTCGCCATCTTCAAAAGGGCGACCTTTTTCGCCAATGCTAAACTTTATATGCTGCCTTTGTTGGCGCCTAGAAATGGGGCTTCTATTTTCATATTTTGAATTCAACATAAAATTACTTTAAGCTTTAAAATCCTGATTAACTTTTTAAACAAATGTTCCCGTCAACAGCCCATTATTGAATGAAGCACAGTATGACAACTTCTATAACGTCGTTTTAATGAGTATTCACACTTTTTTTTATTATTTGTGCACATGCCAAACACTCAGCTTCATTCAATATATTTAAAGCAAAAAATTCTGTTTCCCAATTTTTATTACACATTTTAATCTTATTTTTCTTTGGGTGTATAATTGAAATGCAAAAAACTGCAACTGAATTTAAATTTACGATGTTGTTGATGTTCGTGCCCTACGTGTGTAAAAAACCAAAGATGTTCTTCCCCGGGGGTTAAGGGTGCCGACGTCTGGTTATAACAATGAGAGTATGTCTATTACGAAAGTAGATATGAAAAGCATATGATTTCTTTCAGTGTGGTTATCTCATTTTAAATGTGTTTCTCTTTGTAAGAACCACTGGCATCTTTACCTGCTTTTACTATATATACTTCCATTATTATATTATTGGTATTGACGACTACATATTCAAAAAATCCATTGAATCTCTTTTTATTTCGGTTTTAGTATTTCGTGAAAAAAAGGACGAAATAACAGGAATCCAAATACGTAGAAGGCAATCATAATGCGAAAATTATAAACTAACATCAGCATAGTTACACATAATTTTTCAAATTTGATGATAAGCACTTTAAGACAATTCTAAGCCAGATGATAGACCAATTAAGTATGACAACAAATACTGCATTAACACAGTTTCAGAATAATGCAGAGAATATAGGTTTAGTCCCAAATTTCGATGCTTTTAATTCTGTCAAAGAACGTTAAAAGAATTATATACAACGATTTGAAAATTACCTACAAATAAGTAATAACGAAAAATATTTCTTGAAACTAATTTTGAGCTCAATTTTGTTAAATTTATTCAATGTAGCTATTACATTGACGGCACCAAGGTATTCTACTAATCTAAATTACATTGAACTACTGAATTCGTTCTTATGTTGCTTATGTTGAGTGTCTCCTAACTGCAGTAAATTTTCAATTGTAGATATATTTGCACAAATTGTACGGTATTCAGAATAACCACATTCGTGAGCAGTAGTTACAGGTACATATGTTCCTTAAGTTCGATGTGATTGTCACTTTTGAAGATATAGACTAGATGGAATCTTCAGATAAAATAGGTTACACCATCAAGTATTATTTCGGAAAAAAATCTCTTCATTTAGTTACCAAAGAACAAATTATCAAGAATTGGGCAATGCTGGACTGTGTTTTCGCTACGAAAGAAACAATTATCAGCCCAAAGAATGTTGTTCAAGTAAAACAAAATTAAAATACTCCAGCTTCAATAAAAATGGACGTCTAATTAAAGTGTGCATTACATCTCTAAAACTAAAATTCAAAAATATACCACATAAAATGAAATCCTTAAAGAAGGGCAGAAAAATTCCAAGTTGATTTTGATTCGGGATATATGTGACTTTATTTCAAGGATTTGAACTTGAATAGGCAACTAAAACACATGAGTGCGATTTTCCGAATGTATGCTCCGACCATATCATATACCAGATGGCAATGTACAAGCCAATATTTTGACCTCAAATGAAGTATGCATCGTTCAGGATACCTGTGCAGAGTTATTAGATAAATCACGGATTATGTGATCATAATGGATTGAAGAAAATATGCAGGAAATTTCAAACGTTTTTGAGGAGAGAATTGGATACTTTCCGAATTAGAAAATTAAATTCCGTGCTCATAAACTGAACGCGTGAATAAGAAACTGGACAGTTTGAAAAGCGCTGTAATAATTGCCAAAATTTCAAACAGCTAATGGTGTTCGTTATAATCCCAAAGACAGATGGAGGTGTTCGATTATGTGTGTATTATTTTAGGACTAATGTGCTGTTAACGAATATAATGAAACTTACAATTACAAATATGCAACAATATTAAAATATACAAAGTAAAACGTGAACAGTTAATTACATGATAATTACATTTATGAGAAATAAGATAACAAAGCTTTATTAAATTGTATTGCATTTGTAGTAGTAACAAGTTCTTAAGGTGCATAGTGTTTACATAAAAATACCGCTTAGATATCAGAGCTCGGTGCCTCATATTCAAAAGAATATTTGATCTTTGTGAACGAGTGAACATAAGTCTTCTATACAAGGTGGAGTGTGAGTGTAAATGATCTTATGTAGTTACTGTAAAGCTCACATACTTAACAGGTTCTCTAATAAAATTCCATAAATTTTTGCCGACGTCCGGTCAAATATTTTTAAGCCAAAGACATATCTGACTATGTCGTTAAAAGCTACATTTAATTTTCTAAAGCTCGAAGCATCACAACATCTGAAATTTTCACATCCAGTAGTGTTGGTAAAAGATAAGATTTAGCAAGATAAGATTTTAGTTTTATGTTTAATAGGGTAAAGATTGGGACTTCCAAAGATTTCATAACATAGAGAAAATTCTTTCAACTATGACAATAATGTGATCAAACCAAATTTTTTTTAAAGATTTTACTTCTTCTATTTGCACACCATTCCCGAAAATTTGTGGCACGATGGTATTTTTCATAGATTTAGATGTAAGAAAAAGATATTTTGATTTTTTATGATTGAGACAAATACCATTTTTTCTCAGAACAGATCTGAATTCTCCGAAGGTTGTCTTTAATTTTAGAAATACAGTCATTTATAAGAATGGTTAAAAGTGGCCCAAGTGACCTTATAAGTTTTAATAACATGTTAGAAAAATTAAAACATATTTTCCATTTTGCTGCAAAGAATTTCGTGCTCAATGATACCAAATGCTTTGGAATGATCGAGTAGAACGAGAAATGTCACATTGCCTTCATTAATATTTTGTCTTATTTCCTCTGTAACTTCTATTATATTATATATATTCTATTCTATTCTATTCTTCTGTTGTGCAGCTTTGTTTTTTACGCAAGAAAGGGTATTAACTTTGTATATTTACAATGCTGAGGGAAGCTGCTTTGTGTTAGTATAGAATATAAATGTAAAGAATATAAATGTAACTTGTGGAAGGATTGTTGGTAATATCAATTTTAAAAATTTTCGATGTATTGTGTCCATGCCAACAGCATTTGACTTAATTGACATGCAGCTATATAAAATTTCAAACTGATCTGCACAATGAAAATCAAATAGATCAGAATACAGAGCAGACTGATTTTAAATAGTTATGACTGAATTAGGTGATTTTTTATTGGACTGAATAAAGCTTCTATTTAATGTTTCTATATTATTGTCCGATCCTTCAAATTGGTTTCTACAACTGATTTAACTGCTGAAGAAAAGATTTGGAATAGCAGACAGCCTTTGACTGTCTGATGGTTTTATTTACCCCAATTCTAGCTGCGCGCTATTCTTCGTACACTTCAGCCAATTTAAACAGTTTACAGATGTTAAAGATCAAATCCCTCCTTCTAATTGCTCTTCTAACGTCAAAAGAATGACATTTTGCATAGGTACTGATATATTGAACAAATATGCAATATTTAAATTGATTCTCAGCGGATAAAGTGTATATATTCTATACATTTCTTGCAGTAACAAATTGTAATTAACGTGCTAAAATCGTAGTAGGGAACAGAATTTTCAGCTCGGCGAAATTTAAAATCATATGTAAGAAACAGCAAATCATGCTTAGAAAAACAAAGTGCTAATCATACAATACGACATTTTCCATTTTACTTGAGTTTCCAGTTGTAGTATAGAGGGTAGGAATCGTTGTGTTAATTATATAAAGATCAATTGTATTAATATCGGTAACCAAGTTTGACTCGACAAGCAAGTTTGAATTAAAACCGCCGCATATAACAATATCTAAGTATTTCAGAGCTAACGCTTCTATAGTTGATAACATTACGTCTGTTTTAATAGATCGATGTGATATATAAATGCAGCTCATAAGAAATTTACTATCCAACGACGAAATTTTCACGATATGTTCAATTTTCTCACCAGGGTTTGGACAACAATATCTTTTGTATGATATACCCTTACGAACATATAATACACCACCTCCGTAGATTTTCTGTCGCATCGGAAATATTGAAATTTTCAAGTTTGAAAATACAGTCTAGAACGTCCTGACAAACCACGCCTCAGACACGCGTATGTGATTATTCAAATGTGTAGCGAAACTTATCATCAACTTTAGGAAAGATATCAGCAGAAATAATAATTTTAAAAGATGCGATGGATCTAGGTTCAGAAAATTGAAATTTCTATACCAGAATTTCTGCATTACCACCAACTTTGTATTTGATATAGTATTTAACATCTTCTACAGCAGTATCACTTGCTAAGCGAGAAATAAATGTACTTTTTCTTGGAGGTGTAGCTCGCAATGGAGAATGAGTAACTACTTTATCCACTGTTGCGTTGGTAAAAATTTGGTTATTAACACGAATTTCTAGCGTTGCCGGGGCTTGTCGACTTATTTTATGGTGGAACGCATGATGATGGAGGGCACCACTGACTTTTACAGCATTTGTAAGTAAAGGTGCTGATGAATTTAAATTTGTATTGATGGAGAATTATCATACCTTTTTTATTTTTCGGAGATAAGAGATCTTACGAATTTGCGAAATTATCCAAGTTTGCGAAAGTAGTAAATAAATCACAAAATTTTAAAAGTTTGGCTGGAAGTGCAAAAAAGTTGTTTTTAACTTGATCAAATTCTTCTCTGTCACTTTTAAAAATATTTATAAACATCAGAATTATTCGTATTCATCTAGCGGAAGTCCATTGTAGTGATTTTAATGGGTGTGCAACAGCATCAGCATCTCTTGCTTTAGAAGTTGTACATTTTAAATGATAATTACCTAAGCACAACCAGGAATTGATCATACGTTTTACGTTTATTTATCATTATCATTACAGTAAGAGTTCAAACAATCCATATTGCAATTAAACAAATAAGAAAAAAATGTTCGCTGGGATACAGAAACAAATGACACAGTCAAAGCAATTTAGCAAATGCAAAAAGCAATTCCGTTGTGTAATGATTAACCCTGGATGAACATAAAAGTGTCATATGATAAAGAGTAAATAAGATTCGTCGATTAGACGAACAGTAAAAATCCAGGGTTAAAACTTGTTTGTCGATTCAACGAAGAGTAATCTTAATATACAAAAAATGAAGAGTAACTATCCAGGGTTAAAGAGTTGTATTTATAGTTGGGAAATAAATAAAATGTCTTGACGTTTGTACTAATTGGTGTTAGTTGAAATATTATTAAATAAGATATGCAAGTAGAAAAAGTTTTTAAAATAGATATTAAACGATACAGACACCTAAAACAGCACTTCACAGTAATACGATCATACAGAAGTTGATGAATTTATTTGGCCAATTCACACGACTTTGTAACGAGTATTTTTTTTTTTTTTAACAACTTTTGTTTGATAAATGCTCAGCTGTTATGATGTGATGTATTAAATATTACGGAAAAAAGTAAATTAATTAATCATCTGTGCGAACAATATAATTTTGAAATGTTAATTATTGACTCGAGTCACATAGAAAATATTTTACATTTTTATTCTTCTTCTTGATTACTGGCAGAAACTGTTACAACGAAACCAATACAACTTTTAAAACATGTTATTGGATTTTTATATTACAATATTGTTGGAAATGGTATAACATTGTTTAACATTAAAATGTTAAACAAAAGCTACAAAACACGAACAACGGACTTGTTTACTTGACGAAAAAGTAAACAAACATATAGCAACATCACTACTACGAAAGGGGTAAACAAGTAAACAACAAGTAACAACAACACTGCAAGGATGAACTTAAACAAGATACACCAACAACAACAAAAAAAAAGAAAGCATACATAAATGTAAACAACATGTTTACATTTATAGAATTTTCGAGAAGGCGATGACCTAAACCTTCGTCTACGAGAACATTCATCAGACTGTTTACCTCGCTGTATAAAAGGCAAGGCAAAGCATGCAAAGTCGGAGTTAAGGTTCAGCCAGTCTTGTTTTAAGACGCGTTACGTGTGAAGTAAGCAATCATGGTTTGACGATCTCCGTTACAAAGATCTACAGAACACTTGTGTAATAATTGTCATTGTTTATCGCAAAGGGTATAAACAAAGGATTAACAAGTAAAGCAATTGTTGTTGCTAGAATAAGTTTTGAACAGTGCCACACAAAATTGTACGAATAATAAAGAATTTAATTAAAACTGAAAACAGATTTATTTTTATTTTTATTTGCAATCTACGAGCTTATATTTCAAACGTTTTTTAAAACTTTATAATAAGCCTACGTAAGTTTATGTAGCCTTTTATCAACCCTTCTAGGTGTAGCAACAATTAAATTTCTTCCTCTTTCAAATTTTTAAATTATAAAAATATGCGACATACAGCCACTCTGTTAAAAATTCAAATTCACCTGAATGAATTTTGTGCAGATCAGTGCTGCAAAATTGAAATTTTGAAATGGTACTGAACAATAACTTAAAGAGTTCTTTTTTGCATCAAATGGTACTTTTGTAAAAAAATATTTATGCACTTATGGAATGGAATAGAAAAGCTAACGACTTATACATGTTTATCATATGGAAAACAAAAACGTAACAGAACGTAAAAGACCCGTTTAGTTAAAAGTCGAGGGAATGTACGGTCGTTTTTAGCATTTGTAGAGCAAATTTAATACTTACCGAAATTACATTACGGTTGAGCAAGCATTCTCATTTCTTTTTGTATTTATAAGCGAACGTTCGTTCCCTGGACGTTGAGCTAATCTGGGCTAAAAACTAATTCTGCCTTTAGCATTACGTTGAACACGTTGCTAACCCATTAATAGTTGAAAAGCGCAAAATATAAAATATGTAATAATAAAAAAGTACTGAAGGTGTTGCGTGGGTACTGTGGTATTTTTAAAATGGAAAAGTACTGAAAAAATTACTAAAGTACTGAATTTTTCAACATTGGTGTAGATTGTTGTAACTATTGTTGCCGTTTGACAAGATGAAAACAAAGTACATATGTGGATGTTTTGGGAAGGAAATTTGTGCGTTGTTTATTTATTGCAATTTATTAAGTTTTTGGTAATAAAATAAAAAAAGTAGATTCCCAGGGATTACAAAAGCAATATCATATCAATAGCAATATATAAAACGATTTTAAAATTAAAAGAGATTTTGAAAAAGGTTAGCAAGACCGTTGATTTCTGAACATTTAACAAACTATTTTGGTAGAATTTTTTTCGAGCAACTCTGGTTAAAACATCACGAAGGAATAAACAAATTAAAATTAAAATTAAATTAATTAAAACTTTACTTTAGAATACTACTGGAAACTACGCATGCTGTTTCTCGAGCATTCCTGGAATCATATAATGAGTATTCAGAAATTTTAAATACATTTCTAGACATCAAATGTATCTCAGACACTAGCGACGTATCAATTTTCTTTTGTGTAAAAATGTATTCGGTATTCATTTTATTTTAGGCGTGTGCCATTTGCATTCCCAAAGTAGAAACGGACATGCTTAGACTGCAGTCTATGTCTAAGCATGTCCTGCAATGCAAAGAATATTGGAACTTAATTACTCTGATTCATTCATTATTTATTACAACGTTGAATTATTTATAAAGGTTTCAATAAGTATGCGTCCAACGTTGACATTAAAGTTACACCATTCCAAAGATTTTTGATTCATACACCACATTATTTAAATTCATACTTTAGAAAAATACTTATTGATTCGAGTTAGTCGAATTATTCAATAAAATTTTCAGTTAAATGTGTTTTCTAAAAGGAAAAAATCAAAGCCGGAGTTTCCCAATCAGTTCAAAAGAGTAAAGACAAAAGACCGATATGAACAATTTGATGATGAAAGAATTTCTTTGTATGCAGTCACTCTTGTAAATAAAAATTTTTAAATATAATGGAAAACAGTCATCCAATCTAAATTACCACAAGTGCTTCAATTTAATTTCACTAATACGTCTATCAAAAAGGTAAGTGAAAAGGATAATAGGAAGCTATTTGCCCATACGTTACAGTTGAAGGAACAGGATTTCGGAAAATAGTCAATTTATTTTAAACTATCATACGGTGTGGAGGTGAGCGGGGAACCAAATAAAATACTTGTGAAAATAATATAAATAACAGAGAGTACTAATTTCTAAAATGAATTATTATTTATTTATGTACAAAACGTACCTTTAGCTTTTTGTTTATACTATTCACAATATTATCTCTACACACACAAATGCTTGTAAAAATATTTAAATTTAAACTTATGTCTAAACTTACGTATAACTTAACATTATGATGGCCAGTGGGAACACGGCACAAACATTGAATTCAATGATTTGCTTCCTAATCTGTCCGCAGTTTCACGAATAACAAAACCAGCACAAGAAAAGAACAACGAACTAAAGTCAAAACTTGAAAAATTAGTAAGTAATGATGAAGCATCTGTTACCATTGATTTTTGACAAGCCAGAGATTTTATGAGTAGTAGTGGGCAGCGTTGCCAGTAATTTTTTTTTTGAATAACTTTTTATTTTTGGGGAAAAAAGCTTTTTTTCCACAAAAAAAAAAAAACTTGTTTTCTAGAAAAGTACCAAAATTTCTATAGGAAACATCGGAGGCCGGTGCCCTCTGTTGGTGTTTCTTTGCTACTTTTGCCCGGGACTAGTAAAATACACAATATTTTATTTAAAAATGTATATATTTCGTGTTATTATTATTGAATTTATTGAAAAAATTTAAAGTTGAATTTTGTCGAAAAAACTTGTTTTGTAAGGAAACCATAATGAAAACTTTTTAGCATCTCAAAAAACTTGGAAAAGGGAGAACACTTGGCAACTGGCAACGCTGGTAATGGGCAAAATTTACACAGTAAATTGGAAAAACTTACTTAGAGGATTTGATGTAGAGAATTTAAAAAAAATCTTTTCGTAACAGACAGGGGAAGCAATATTACGAAAGCTGTGCAGAACCACATAAGGCTAAAGTTTCCAAGTCATTTATTTTTCAATGTTCTGGACTCTGGAATTGAACATACAGGGGAGCTAACAGAAGTTATTATTTCTTGTAAAAAATTTTGAAACATTTTAAAATAGCAGGTCTCCAACATGTACTGCAAACCTCATTGAAAACTCATTGCCCTACACTTTAGACTTCATATTATGCCATATTTACATAAATTTTAGGCATCTGGATACAAGTAAATGAAATGTGTATCAAATAATTCACAAGCAAACAAACTATCAAATGTTGTTTGAATCCTGCTTTTGTCTGTTTTGACATCTTTTTCTATATCTTTTGTTCTTCCATCAATTGTGAAGTTAAAGAAAATTATCTTCAAGCAATTTCAAATAAAAGAGTCCTGCATAAATAAAATTGCAAATTGTGAACAAAATAGTTCCCAATTAAATCCTACGTTACCAAGCACAACGCCGGATTCTGCATATGCATATGTGAAATTGCCTACGTTTTTAGATTAGCTTGATCTTGTCGTGGCAGACAATTTATGTATTTTTCCTAAGGCACAACCATAATAAAAATCTTCCTTACTTTCAATTACTTTAATATTAATACGTTGTAATATTTGTTTAACATCCCTTTTATCTTGATGATAAAGATATTAATTGTAAGGCTGCAAGGTTTCATCCTACTTCAATAAATTTACCCGTGTGGTTTCAAATTTAGTGTAACTATACCACTTGGCAGTTATTTTTTCTTATTATTTTAACAGTATTTTCGTCCAATACCCCCTGTTCTTGCAAAATACCAAGATAAATTTCACTTGGTTTCAGTGGTTTATTTTTGATTGGGGTTTATATTTTTTTACTCCATGCGCTTCATTGGAACAAAGTTTTTTAATAATAAGATTTTATTTTTGGTGATCTGTATTACCGGTACAAATCCAACAAATCTTTAAAATTATCATATTATTTTCCTAGTGTTGATAACATTCTATGATTGTTCTTGTTCGTCTCTTCTGGGTTGAAAAAAAAAGATTCAATTAACATATTTACCCGTTGTGTACAAGCCAACACTAATTCTGCCGTGGAGCCTTTACGCTATGCTACTTTACGTCTCTTCTGAACTCCTACTTTGCTTTATCAATCTCAGGGCATTGAACCATTAATATCATCTTCTATCGCACGTATTTGAAATACCATGTCAACCTGCAACTATTCAATCGTCCTTCCTACTGCTCGACTTCTTATTTTAAATTAATTTATTTCTAATGTTTGGTAGCTGGTGCAATAACCTGTGCTTTCCAAATAAATGCAAATACAACAACTTATTACAAAAGAAAAAAGCTCATTGGCATTCCATATTCCAACGTTTAAATTTAATTTAATTAATTTGAACAATTCGGTTATGAAATCTATTATATTTAATAAATTGCTGTATAACTCACAGGAAGGTTCCGAAGACAATTCATGCAATTTGTCAAGTGTCATAATATTTTGTACAGTTGGCAGATAGATGGCATAAACCACATTTAACACAATTGCCTGAATTTCTACTATAGGTCCTTCCTTGGTATCTATGACATTGAACAATTTTAACGGTGTTTCTTTTTGGAACGATATTTACAATAGCATTATCAATTTGTTTAACATTATATACGCTTCTATTATTAGTGCTTGGTTCATTGTCAACATAAAACATAGATTGAATTAACTTTGAAAATTTATTTTTTATATTTGAAACATTTCTTACTTTATCTATTAAATCTTCAAAAGCATATTCAATATCATCGATTGGAGTTGAAGGGTTCTGATTTTTACAAACAAATCTATAAGACCTTACTTGTGTCACTTAATATTAACTGGAACTTAATATTTCTATCATTAAGGAAAGCAAGAGGAAATTTACATATGTACATATATGATGTAATGCCTTTGACCACAAGTCTTTTTTCCACCACCTCATAAAGTTATATAATTAATGCGTTGATGTCCGAAACATTTGGTATAAATATTTGAAGGGGCTTAGGTGCTTAATTATTCGTTGTTTCTTCATTATTATCCTCATGAACATCAACGTCTGCTGTTATCCACATCACGGAATTTTTTGTCTCTTAAATTGTTATTTACCTGTACAGGTTGTTGTTTCCAGAACTGCTCTACACACTGCACTGTCCACTGGGCTTTTTATCCTATGTATTAGACCAATATCGTGCAAGTCACCTTCTTTGAATAGTTGCATTGTAATATATTAAGGAAACTGTTTATCATTTTCATTAAACAAATTGAAGGATGTGAGAATAGAAGCAATGCTATGATGAATGCAACATCATTAACTATTTTTCAGGCCCACTGATTATTTATTTCGAGCCATTTCTGAATTTATTTACAAAAAAAAAAATACACTACTAACTACTAAAACACTAAAACACCTACAAAAAAACATTTAATAATCTGTTTATTTTCTTCGGAATAAATAAATAAATAAGAAAAAAATAATACCGTACTCCTTGATGGTAGCCCCTTGCAATTAACAAACAGTAAATATTATGTTACGTGCTTTAGTTATATCGTCGATACGTTTTTTCACACATTGTTAGTTCTCTTCATTTATGCAAATATAGAATATACTATTTTAACTAAAATAGAATGAATAGTTAGTTATACATGATATGAAATTGTATGTTTGCCAATAATGCGGACATTCTAGCTTAATTTTTGTCTGACACTTTATAGAGTGGAAACACAAAATATCATGAACCCTTTGATTTATAGAATGCTACACTTTTATTCTGATCGATTTTATCTCATCTTTTTTTATATACCTTTTTGATTGAATGTTTAATAATATATATATTTTCTTTTTAGATTTGAAAATAAATCAAATCTATGGAATAGTTTAATTGGATCGGCTACTGGTGTTTTTACAACGAAAGAAGGTTACAACATGGTGGAAAAATTATACCTTGAACACAAGTCAGAATTCGGCAGCGCACTGCATATAATTGAAAAGTCATTAAGAAACATAAAAGAAGAGGCGAAGTGGAGTGATGAGAATTTGCCGGTAATTGAGAGTTGGCTTGAAAATTTTCTGACAAAGAATAAACCATCAGAAAATAAATTTTTTGCATAACAATTAGTTATACAGTTATATTAGACACCAAATGTGTGAGTAATGTATGGTAGACAAATAATAAAATTTCAATTAAGAAGAGCTTAGTAAGTTTTGCTAATTTTTTATAATTACTTTTTAATTAAATTTTTTTATTTCGTTATTTGTTTCACTTTGAACTGACAAGTATTGTAACAAAAAGAAACTATAAAAATAAATTTATTGTCGATCAACTATAGGATTAACCAGCAAGCAGAATAAATTTATTAATTCTTTCTTATATCGAGAGGTAAACTGTAGTTACGTCTTTTAATTTAAACAAATGAAAGCTCCAAAACATAACGATCTGTTAGATTTGGTATTTGTAGTTTACGTATTTTTCCAATCTTAATTTTGGGTGCTAGCACTTCAAGACCTTTGAGTACAATCATTCATAAAATCTTGAATTGGCGTCTTTGTGTTTATTATGTACAAATGTGCTAATTTTTGGGCCCAATCTCAGACATGAATTTGTACAAATTACTCAATATAGCAATGGCTTCACTTTCGTGTGATCTTTATCTTGTGATTCATATCATTTTCAATTATGCATCCTTTATCTAGAAGCTCAAAATGTTTGCATTTACAGGAGTCAAATCGGTCGTGTCATTCTACAAATGCTGAATTTAGATGGTACGCTGGTTATCAACATATAAGTTACTTATCTTACCATAACAGGCCTGTTAAGAGTCCCTGATTTAAAACTTTCGAATAATTTCTAGATCTTAAAATCTGATTATATTGAGAAGTCTCATTCTATTCCCACTGTCATCGATGGACCTTTATCAGGAACTAACCTAATTCTACGGAGTAGTTTCTGTTAAACCTAGTCCGCGAAAGAATTAAAGTTACATGCTGAGCAGTCTGAAATCTTCACAAAAATTGGGCATAGAAAAATAGATTCCAGAATGAATTTTTTAAATTTAACCAATTTTGATCTAGTCGTTTGATTATGCCAAAATCTATAACATATTCTGTGTTAAACTGGTAATTAATTTCATAGAACTGTTTATTTATATTCTTTTGTTGGTAAATTTGTGCGTAAAGAATATAGCGTTGGAGAGAAGTTAAATTATACAGGATTGTAGTCTAGTATGTAGTGTTCTGGCTTAGTAGATGTGTTCGAACCCTAGCGTTGACTTTAAAAAAACACAATTTTCTCAAAGTTTTGACGTTCAGAGTCGACTCTAAACTGTAGCTACACTCATGGACAAAATTAACGCACACATCGTGGTTGGAGTGAACTTGATCGTAAATCTGACTGAAGAGTTATAATGTGAAATTAAGTAAGATAAGTATTGATTTTAAAATTATAGCATTCGTCCGTACATGTCGCATAGCAAAATGTTTAATGTAACAGTACTCCTGACAGTCAAAATATTGAACGAATTGCTTATGGCATTTCAATTGCGAATAATTCTAAAATTAAAAATAATCCTTGTATTCATAAAAAGGAAACTTTAATATAAAAGGTTTATTAATAATATTGTTCCGAAAATGGAAATTAAAATGTTAAACAAAAGCCACAAAAACAAAAGCTACAAACAAACAACGGACTTGTTTGCCTGATTGACAAATAAAGAAGAATAAAACAACAACATCAGTACATCGTAAAAGGGATAAGCAAGTAAACAACAAACAACAATAACAGCAGGCACAAGCGTAAACAACCTACACTAACAACAAGCATGCAAACATGCTTCGCCTACGAGAACATTCATCAGACTGTTTACGTCGCTATATAAAAGACAAAGCAAAGCATGAAAGATCGGAGTAGAAGTTCAGTCAAGGTTTAGTTAGTCAAGCGTAAGAAACGTAAAATCGTACCGTACGTAGCCTTAAAAACGTTTGTGTAGTTATAGAAACGTACAAACGGGACATATGTCAACGAATAATGTAAACAAAAAAGAAACAGAACACAAAGCAACACACACACGAACACAACACAATGCAAAGAAATTGGTACACAGACATTTGCACGAAGTCATCTGTTCAGAACAGTGATGAGTGTTGTTAAGAAAAAGCAAAATTTAAAAAGTACCAATTGAGCCTTAATTGGAAAAAGTTATATTTACTTCTTAAATTTATGTTATTATTATATACAAAATGCAAGAACATTGCGTCATACGACATTTGCGCGAAGTCACTCTGTTCAGCAACACGCAGAGTCGTGTTACAGACAAACCAAAAACGCCAAAATCTTAACGTACAATTGACTTAACTCGGCAAAAGTATCACTTCTCACCTTCTTACAATTTTATGTTCATTATTATCTCACTTTTATCTTTTCATGATACACATGCATATTCACAATTTTCTGGGTTTAATCTGAGTCACATACTTTCACCCTCGCGCACACTCTCTCACACTCATCACCACGCTCACGACGCTCATCACTCACTAGTTAGAATAGTAATACTAAAAAAACTCGCATCATCGCAACAATTAGAATCATGAGAATATGTATTTAAAAATTTTAAAGATTGAAAAGATTTATATATAAATAGAAAAGTACTAAAAAGGCCATTTGCATTACATTGCCACTCAATATACATATTTTTTATTTATTTTGTTTCAAAGTATTTTCATACACATTACAGTCATAATAATAACAATAATAATTAAAGAAAAATCATTTTTTGGTACAAATTTAAGATATTGATATATACGTTTATATATATGAAAGTACCAAAAATCAGAATTCGTACCACTTCGTCACTATAAATACATTCATATTATTTATTTATTTTGTTAAAATTGTTTTGGGAGCACAATAATAATATAACAATAAGTATTTAATTCTTATAAAATAATCTTTTTATTTTTATTTTAATTAAAAATTAAAAATTTCAGTACATGCATGCAACAACTTAAAAGTTTTATATAAATAAACTTGAATGTACCAAAGAGCGCATTTGTGCCGCAATGCAATTCTGCATACAATAGCCCCATCACTCATGTTCAAATGTCACGTAAAACGTGAGAGAATTCTGTTTTATACAGTTCGTCCCGTTTTGCTAACGAGATAGAATGTTTCGGTAGGCATTTACATTGGTTTCCATATGATAGAATGTCAACGTTTTTTACGGTACGTTACGTTACGTGTGGCTAACCAGTTAGCCTTCACCAATCGTGGTTTGAAGATCACCGTTACAAAGATCTACAGAACAATTGTGTGATAATTGTTATTGTTTATCGCAAAGGGCATAAACAAAGGAATAACAAAATAAGCAAGTGTTGTTAGAATCAGTTGTGAACAGTGGCACACAAAAGTTGTGTGATTAATAAAGAATTTAATTAAAATTAAACACAAATTTATTTTTATTTTTATTTTTATTTGCAATCTACGAGCTCATATTTCAAACGTTTTTAAAAGGTAAGAGCGTAACAATATTTTGTATGCAAATTTGTTTGATCATTACCATTGGCCATTAATCAAAAATATCTTTTTATGAACACATTAATAAATTTGTAAAGGGAATAATTTTCCGCAATGGGGAGCTACACTTATAAATAAATTAATTGGATTACATATTATAAAAAAGAATTTTATAGTTTGTTTGGAGTTTTGGAAAAATACATACGACATTGGCTATGATTTTGTATGAATGGAATATGGATTTGATGATTTTGAGCTGGGGTTCTGACGCCCTGAGGGAAATATTTTCCTCTGACGATTTTCAGAAACTCCACTTCGCCTCCGTCCTATTAAAACCTCGAAGTACGTTCTTAGTTCCGTTCTATTAAGTTGGCATATAGGAGCAGTTAAGTTTACACTTCTGTTCAGCTCCCCGATCTGGCTCTAAACACCCGTACTCATGAGGTAAGGTGTTAATTCTCCCATGACCCTCTTGGTGCATAGATAACCATGGAATCATTTTAGTGGGTAACTATACTACGGGCTAAGATAACGGCTTCGCCCCAATTCTATTATGGAGAATTTTAATTTTAACGTTAATTATATGGAGCATTTCAAAGGAAATGATACTTTCAGGAAGAGTGGTTGAGTGGCACGGCCACCAACAATCGCAAATGCAACAGTTATGGCTACGAAGCAAAGTATAGCTGGAAAGCGGCCGAGGAAGAGCGAAATGTGCAACTTTCAACAGCGACAACCGAAGTCAGGACAACTGAATATATTGAGACGAGAACTCCATTGACAAGAGGAAAGAGGGCCAAATGAGTGGCAACTGGTTCAGAAGAAAGTTGTTAAAAAGCCTGAAATAGTACAGAAACCGGTCGCTAGAGCTGACAAGGAAAAGGAAGAAGAGGCTCTGCTCATTAAACCAGCCAAAGGAAAAAGTTACGCTGATGTACTTAAAAATTTGCCTACTAAGATGCAGCAAAATGACGTAGCAAAAGTGAAGGGAATACGCAAAACATACACAGGCGTACTCTTACTGGAGTTCAACAGAGGGGGAAAAATTCAAACCTCATTTGTAGAAGAAGTTAAGACTACTGTCCAACAAGTTACTCAACTTAAGCCAATGACAATACGAAAATAGAGGAAGTGTAGAATGAAGTAACGAAACTACTCGATAACTATGGTGAGGAAATGCGCCTAAGAGTGACGACTCCTAACAGTAGGGAACAGGAACGAGCGTTTGTGACTTTAGCTGCTGAGAGTGCGGCTATTTTGCTAAAAATTGGAAAAATAAGAATCGGCTGAATGCAGGCTAATTTCCGTCCCTGGGTGAGTGAGAAACGTTGCTTCCGATGTCTAACTGCAGGTCACAGGAGAGCAGGCTGCAATGGACGAGATAGAACGAGTTTATGTCTAAAGTGTGGCGAGATGGGGCACAGAATTACAGAATGTGCGAATCCAACCAAGTGCTGTCTATGCGTGGATGCGGGGCACAAATCTTTGGACCATCTTCCTGGTTCCCGGAGTCTAGTGCAGCGCAACCATGAGAATACTTCAGACATATATTCACTGGAGCAGAACGACAGACGCACTCTTGGAACAGATTGTAGCCGAAAAAGCCATCGACGCAGTTATCATCAGTGAACAATACGGACGCACAACCTGCCTTACCTGGTTTGATGACGAAACAGGAATAACAGCAATATGGCTGCCGAGAAGAAGTAAACTTGTAGCAGCAGAAAACGGCTCGGGCCCTGGTTTCACCTATTTGAATTTACTTTAGCGAGTTGTTGTTTAACACTAAGCGATTCGATCCAAGAATTCCAGATGAAGCTTGATCGTATAGAGGACAAATCACGAGAAATAGGAGGACATCTGATAGATGCTGAAGATTTCAGCCCTAGTATATCTAAAACAAATTCCAGGGGCAGACGAGTTTTGGATATGGCAGACAGATTAGGCTCCTTGGTGGCAAATACGTGCTCTTCCACTACTTTTCGGAGCCCAGGGTGTATTGGTGCAACTCCTGGTGTAACACTGGTGTCGGAAGGTCTTTCGGGAGCTCTCACAGACTGGAAAGTCCTTGAGAAATTCACTCGTAGTGAATTATATTCCACATGGTGTCTAGGAGTGTACAAAACCTAAGGACAAAAAGTGTAGGAAACAGAAAGTGGAATGTGGCAAAAATCAACACTCAAATACTCATGGAAATAATAGATGAGAGTATTGGTCGGACCCAATTAAATGGGAATAACATAGGTTTGGTGGATTATACTATAAGACACAACGCGCAGTTGCAATGCCTCAATGCCGAGGCTGTCAACAAAGAGAAGGAGAACACCAGTTTACTGATGGCCGATTGAAATAGCGGAACTACGATGAAAATGCTTGAGGAAAAGACGAATACTTACTCGAGCAAATCGGAATGGTGCTGCTTTAGACGAAACTACACACTTTAGGATGACAACGAAATAGCTAAAGACTGCCATTAGCCGGAGCAAGAAAGCAAAATGAGAGGAGCTACGAGGTGATCTAAATAACAACCCATGGCATAATCTGGATTGTCAAACTATGACCAACATGGTGAACATGCTTTTTCCGGACCACGGGCAAAGAGTAGACGAAAATCTGACGCCATCGAGGAGCTTCAAAAAGCGGCACGAAAAAAACAATAAGGCTCCAGTACCTCATGAAGTACTGAAGCTCATAGACGAGGAACGTCCCATGGTATTCTTAGATGTGTACAACGCATGCTTGATTAGAGGCGTCTTCCCAACTAGATAGAAGAGACAGCTAATGCTGATAAGTAAGGGGAAAGGTGACCCCACGCAAGCGTCTGCATACCGTCCCTAGTGCATGCAGGATAGTGCCGGAAAATTTCTTGAGAAACTACTGAAATTTAGTCTGAGTACAGCGGTGGATAATGCAGGTGGCCTTTTAGAAAGACGGTACAAGCTTAGAGTGGGTAGATCGACGATTAGAGCCATTAACGAAGTATTGACTAGCGTGAAGGCTACTGAAGGCTACGTTTTTCGCGAAAGTTAGTGCTGTTGGCGACCTTAGATGTCCGAAACGCCTTTAACAACCTCCGATGAGTTGACGTAGATCATGCAAGGCTATTTACGAGATCGAGAGCTTATTTATGATACAAACGAAGGACATCTGGTGCAGCTCAAGGATCAATTTTTGTTCCTGACCTATGGAACATAATGTATGACGATATCTTTCGCATTGAGATGCCAGACGGTACATATCTTGTTGGATATGCCGATGACGTTGTGGCCATAATTGTGCCTCGAATTGTCGAAGAGGCTAGAAGAAATTTCAACCAGGTGATAATAAGAACGAAGTCGTGGCTCGAGGACTGAGCACTCAAACTCGCAACGGAAAAGACTGAGTTGATATTTCTCACGAGGAAGCGTATACCACTGGAAATTGACATCACTATATACGGCACCACTTTGACGAAAGAAAGAAAGTAGTCAATTATCTTGGCATTCGATTGGACCCAAACTGACATTCTGGGCTCAGATCCAACACGCTGCAATCAAAGCCGCTAAAGTCACCTCCTTACTTAGAAAGCTTATGGCCAATATTAGTGCTCCTGTGTAGGGCAGACTCAGATTGATAATGGCAGTTACAGACTCTATTCTGCTTTACGGTAGTGAGACCTGGGCAGAAGCGTTAAAGGCCGACTGTAGAATGAAAATTTTATCATCGGTACAACGAACCGCTGCACTGAGGGTGGTATCGGCGTATAGAACTGTATCTAGGTCAGCAGTGATAGTAATCAGTGGTGTAATACCTATAGATTTACAGTCAAGCGAGCGGAAGAGAGTGTGGGCGTTTAAAAACGTGTACGGAGATGCGGGAAATGTCGACGATCCCAGAAAGAGAACCATGCAACAATGGCAAGAGAGATGGAACACTGAAACAAGTGGTATATGGACGGCAAAACTTTTCCCAAACATCACACGACGGATTGAGAGGTTAATTACTATTTAACACAACTATTATCCGGACATGTTTATTTTTATAAATATCTGTTTAAAATGGGGAAGATGGCACGACCAAATTATATGTGTGATGAAGCGACGATTGACAACGCTGAATACACTTTCCTTCACTGTGAGCGATGGAGTTTGGAAAGAACAAATCTTGAGGCCAAAGTCGGCGTCTGTACTGTCGAAAACTTCTGCAACTTACTTCTGGACAGCAAAGAAAATTTTAAAAGCATAGCCAGTTATGCCGAAGTATTGCTGAAAGCTAAAAAAATTGATTTGGATGAGAGAAATAGAATGGATGTTTCAATACATTTTCAGATCTCATTGCGCAATCCGCGGATATAGGATATAAGGGGGCCAAATGGCCAGAAGGACTCCACTTCGAAATAATACTATAGTAGTTCCGGAGTGGCCACAAAGAGTCCAAAAGATGGGGGGAAGATTTAGTGGGTGGGGGCACCACACACGGGAATAGTGACGACTTCATCTATGATGCGGTTAGATGCATTTACTCCTCCTCGGTGGAAAAAGAAATACATGTAATTTTATTTTTGAGTACGTAAATATAATTTAAATTGTTGTTTATTGTTTTAGTTTTGTATCAGCTGCTTTTTTTTTGTTCGGGTTTCAAAGAATTTAAGCAGCCGACATATGGCAGAAACAACTTCCTTACTTAATTGACTATTAACAATCCAATTAACGGATTTCGGCCTGCCGTAACATATCCTTCTAGGTGCCTCTACCTTTTGCGGATGAGGATATCATCGCTGCTGTATCAGTACTTAATAGGGTCTATCCATTTGCGCCATGGAGAAGCACTGGGAAGATAAGCATCTAGTGGAGTATTAGTTTTGTCGTACGAGAGGTCTCTCATACTCAATTGCCTATTGAGACTGTAGTAGCACCTGTTGGCAAAAGTGATTCTACGCTCGATCTCCAGACTGACATCATTTTTGGTTTTCTTCTATGCGGCGTTTTTCGTTGCAGCTGCCTCGTACTATTGATTTTGTTGTGATGGGCGCTCAAAAACAAGGAATGTTTCCGCAGTTAAGCGCAAGAAGTGAGAGATGTTGGCCCACAGTCCACCAATGTCGCTGGGATTATATGAAGAACGACGGAGCTTATCCGAAATGGAGAACGCCTAGCTGCGAAAAACGCCTAAGCTGCGCTATTGCGTAATCGAAATTTGGCTGCTAGAAAGTAGTGGTCCGAGGCGGTATTTGGACCTCCCAATTTGCGTACATCTAATACACTAGAGACGTGCCTTTCGTCCATTACAATATAATCAGTCTGGTTGAATGTTGATCGATCGGGAGACATCCAAGTGGCTTTATGAATGTAGAGATGATGAAACTTATGGAAATTGGTGCTACATACTACAATGTTAAGCGTAGTGGAGAAATCGTTCAGCCTCATACCATTGGAGGTAGTAGTCGCCTGGAGGCTGAACTGACTGACAGTTTGACTACAGATACCTTCCCGTCGGACCTTCGCATTAATATCTCCGAGAACTATTTTGGCGTCATGGGTCGGGCACTCATTATATACGTATTCGAGCTTAGCGTAGAAGGCATCTTTAACCATATCATACATTTCTTCTGTCGGGGCGTGAGCACAAATAAATACTTTCATTCACAGGCCTGAAACCAGAGACAAGATGATGAAGTCTCTTATTAATCACAAATCCGCATCCGAATTCCAGCTTATCCACATAGCAGTTGTAATATACATAGCAAGAAGCCAACCTTTTGCATTCTTGACCTATCCATTGCATTTCTTGTTCGACAGTAATGTCCGTCCTACATTTCATGAGGACATCTGCTAGTCGGGCGGAAGCGCTTACCCTGTGAAGGGTGCGGACGTTCCATGTGCTTATTCGTAAACCATATTCCTTTAAACGTTTGCCGTGGTCGTCAACTTTTGAGGGATTCTTCAGAGAGACTTGTGTTTTTGTTTTCATTGGATGACATTTTTACCATACTCAAATAATGTACCTAGAGCAAAATTTAAAGTCTAGCGGGTGGTAGTATGCCATCCAGGAAGGGCCATGTGGAGACTCCGTGTCAACGTGAATACAGCAAGACAAGGATCGTCCTGGTGGACGCCACATTGACCACAGTCAGAAACTTTCTCTTGTTTGCATGTATCCCATCCCCTCCCTAGCAGAAAAATCAGTTGGTAATATTTTCGGTCTAGCTACCAAGCTGCTGTCTGTCGTCTATATGTTTGTACCTTTACGCTTTATACTGCTTCTTTCTTTAATGTAGTGTAGTAAAGCATTATGGCCACGTATCGAATTAGCTTATCAATTCGGCCTTTTTGCCGGTTGCATTGGTAAAAAAAAATAGTTTACATACATAATTGGCCATTACAACCCTTCAGTCAGGATTACGGCCTAGCTTCTCACACCACTTATGTTGTGTGTGCTAATTTTATACATGAGTGGCGGGACCTACAGTTTAAAGTCGACTCCGAACGACAGATTTTTTTGAGAAAGTTTTCATGGCAATTTTATTTACTCTCAGAGTTTTTGCCAGAAATCTGCTGAGAGGAAGTCGCCGAAGAAATATTTTTTTTATATTTCGTTTTTGATGTCTTACCGGGGATACGAACCCTGGACTTTCGTCTAATAAGCCAACACACTACCTACTAGACTACGGCGAAAATAGTTTATTCATCCATAAAATGAAAAATGTTGATGTGTTGCTGCTTTGAACAAAATAAAGTATTCCTTAAAATACGAAAATTTATTTTGTTAAATTGATAAGTGGCTGTGGTGCTTAGATATCAATTATGAATACAAATAACAACCAAAATGGATAAAATAAAAAGGATACTTCATAATACTTCAGTTTTTTTTTTAAATTTTTCATCTTCTTTTCGACTTTAGTTTACATGTTCTCAATTGGATTGAGATCAAGGGATTGAGTTCTGAAGTTTAAAAAATTTATGTTTTCTTCCTCTTAGCAGCTTTTCACAAGTCATATAGTGTTCATAGAGTTATTGTTGTTCATGAACGTTTCACCTTAATAGTAAATTTTTATCCGCTTATGGCAGCATTGTATTTTATCTAATGTTTTAACATGTAGGTCTATTCCTGAACTGATCCCTAATATTGGTTAAATACCATACCACGAAGAAGCACATAATTTTCCTGCCATCGTACTTGTTTAATAGCATATTTGGATTTAAGGTATTGGTTAGCTAGATGCCATACAAAGCGTTTTTGCTGTGTAGTATATGTATCCACGTAAGGCATATATCCTTTAATTATTCTAGTTGATGTATTTGTTTATCCTTAATATTTTTTAAGGATATTATTAAAATTAAGCATTTATAATTTTAACAGAAATGAATACGGACACTTGTGAAACACGAAAAACGAAATCTTGTCGGAATCGAAAGAACCGTGCTCGATGGCTTGTGATATTCAAGCAATATTTTATTTCAATAATAATTTTATAATCCTAATATGTTTATACTTAATTCTTACAGTTAACAGTATTCAATAACCTTATTCTATATATTTAATAATATTATTCTATATATTCAATAACCTTAGATCTACTTAATATTAGGGTTCTACTAACTTATGGTTACAATTCAATTATTATTATTTAATAAATTTAATTCACTATAATATAATATTTACAAAATTTACAATATAATAATAGTTACAAAGTTAATATAAAATTAAATACATGTTGAAGTTATGGCGCAACATTCCGGCCCCATTGAAGGGCTGGGTTTCTTCAATTCTATTAAAAGTGGAACCAGTTTGTGGATTGAATGCTTATAGACGCCGTTGCTGTTTGCGACCTCCGCCACTCTGACCTTGCCGTCTTCTCCTTCTACGACCTTGAGTACTCTGCCGGTCAGCCAACGTTACTGTCCTCGAGGACGATTACGATCTGACCTAGCTTCAGGTTGGGCGATTCGTTGGTCCACTTGGCTTTGCCTTGCAGACCCAGAATGTAGTTTCGAGACCAAGCTGCCAGAACATCTGCTTGAGTCCTCAAAGTAGTCGCCAACGCTTCCATAATTTGGGTTCGAAGATTATCCCATCGCCTACGGATTTGAGCGACAGCGAAGTCGGACGCTCTCCTATCATCAGATGAACTGGAGTTAGCGCCTCCGTCGCTGGGGTCTGGAGACAGCGGTGCAATGGGCCGACTGTTGAGCAGGGCCTCTGTTTCTACAAACATCATCGCCTTCTCTTTTTGTTTCAGCGATGCGTTGCCCACTGCGCACAGAAACAGGTACTTTGCCTGCTCCAAAGCTCTTGCAACGAGATATTTGATTTCGTAAGAAGTGGATCGAAGTCGCCGTAGTCTAGTAGGTAGTATGTTGGCTTATTAGACGAAAGGCCAGGGTTCAAAAACGAAATATGAAAAAAAAATATTTCTTCGGCGACTTCCTCTCAGCAGATTTCTGGGCAAAACTCTGAGAGTAAATAAAAATTGCCATGAAAAGTTTCTCAAAAAAATCTGGCGTTCGGAGTCGACTTTAAACTGTAGGTCCCGCCACTCATGTAAAAATTAGCACACACAACATAAGTGGTGTGAGAAGCTAGGCGTAATCCTGACTGAAGGGTTGTAATGGCCAATTATGTTATGTTATGTAACGAGTGGATTTAACAGTCAGAGAAGATCGAATAATTGGGAAGACACAACAATATGTTTCTCTTTGTAGCCTTTAAGGTCTGAAACTTATCTTCCAATGAAATTTGAATAAATCATTCTTCGGAACCCAATGTATGCCAATGCTTTCGCAGAGTCTGAATCGCTATGTATTAATTACTCTTTATCTAGATAATTCAGAAAATTAGGATGGTTTGAAAACCACTTGGTGTGATTGAAACCTGCTGAAGTCAAAATTTCAGTCACCTGAGTTCGAATCAGAATCAATTCATCATAGCTCTCAGATCCGGTAATTAAATCATCTACGTAGAAATCACTGCGAACAACTTTCGAACCAATAGACAAAGTCTCTTTGTATATGTCGCTTAAGTGAATCAGATATCCAATCGCTAAAAATGGTAAATGAAGCTGTACCATAAGTGACAGTATTCAACCGAAAAAGCTTAAGGTAATCAGCTGGATTCTCTCGCCAAAGGAATAATCGAAAATTTCTATCCTTGTCACCTATCATGACCTGACGATACATCTTTTCAATATCTGCAGTGATTACATACTTGTGGAATCGAAAACAGATTAATGTAGAATATAATTCTTCTTGAACTGTAGGACCAACCATTAACAGTTCATAAAGCGAAACATGTGAAGAAGTTCTACCTAATACATCAAATACTACCCGAAGGTTGGTGGGCGCAAAACACATTGAAGTGGAATGAAATAGTTGGGAGTATTAGAATTTGTCAAAAAGTGACATAAACGCCAAGTTGAAGTACTCCTCCATGATTTCGTGATACATCTGCTTCATACTATCATCTTTGGAAAGTCTTCGTTCCAAAAATAGAAATCGTCGCTTGACAGTTTCAAACGAAGTTTCTAATAATTTAGGATCAGAGTTAATAAATAAAGAAACCTTAAATCTTCCGACTCAAGACGTCGCACTGAAGCCTTGAATTCGTTCTCACATTTTTTATGCTCCTCAGAATAAATTCGGTTGATACAGTTGGAAGTTTTTATGCATATATCCTCTTCAAATAAACAATAATTAAACAGCACAGCATCTTTAATCTACAGTATCAGTTTTCTTTTTTTAACAACTACATTACCCAATGCAAAACAACACAATAATGAAACAAACAGAAACAAATTTCGAGTAACCTATTAATTACTTGATTAATAAGTGCTGCCAAGTTATCGCAAGTTTATCACAGAATAGGCAGTTAAATTTAAAATCTAAATTTTAAATTCACTTATATTCAATGTAATTCTAAGGAGGGATACAAAAAATATAATAGAAGCAACATACGCAAATCTAAATCTAAGACAATAACCAACAAAAACAATACAAATATGCCTACTGTCGAAAATTCGGAATTTATGCCATTAACCTCAGGTGTATTGCCAAACATACCAGCCAACAAACGTATTGCGGACATTCACAAGCAACAAAATATTTCACGACCATCCTTACCTGACTCAACTTTTAAACTTCTAAATTGTATGGACAAAAGGTTTGACAAACTTGCTGAACAGATCCTGAATACCATAGACCAAGAGTTTAGAGAATTTAAAGAAAACCTCATAAAAGATCTGCGCGAAAAATACAATATCCTTGATAATAAACTACATGGTATAACTGAGAGGGTAACTATTCTCGAACATAGAACAGCTGAAATTGAAAGTATGCGTGTGGAAATAAGGGATATTAAAGTAAAATTGCGGCACAAGAGAACTATCCTGTTTCAACCGAACTTAGGATAAATGGAATTCCGTTCACTCAAGAGGAAAATCCACCGGAAATTTTTCAAAAAATATGTGACACCATAGGCACACCCATACCTAACATAAAATCGATATACCGCTTGAGGAACCACAATAACAAACACAACGAGACCTCGAAAGATGCCGTTATAATAGCAAAACTTTGGTCTGCTTACGATAACAATTTCTTTTTAAAATCGATGGCTAACTACAGAAAACAGCACAAGGGTTTTACTTTCCGGCTCAGGAACATCGGTTGTAACTCGGACGTAAAATTCTACGCAAATTAGAACTTAACGCAAATCAACTTTAAAATCCTACGTGCTGCAATTCACTTAAAGAAGAAAGAACCTTTGTCTTCAGCATTTACCATGAGGGGTTGTGTATATATCAAGAAACAAATGAACGAAGACACAATTCTAATTGAAGACATTGATTGCCTGAAGCAGTTTTTTCCTGGGCCCAATTGTTAATTATTCAACTGATAAACGTGATGATGTTCAGATTTAATTTAATTTTCACTTTCTTCCTTATTTGTATGTGGAACTCCTTTTTACTAAGCGCTTATTTATCATAATTATATAAATTTACCTAGCTTTTGATTGCATTGCCAAAACTTTAATACAATATGATTAGATCTAGTAGTTCCTATTCCAGAGAGTGTGTGTATAACATGATTAGAATTCTAGCTAAGAGAGCTGGGCTCAACATTGTACATATAAATGCACAGAGTCTGAACAAACAAATTGATGAATTTAGGCACTTATTTGTAGCAGCAGGTATTGACACAATTTGCGTTTCAGAGACTTGGTTTCCTCTGGATGCTCAGGTTTCATTTTAGGGGCTATAAGCTTTTCCGTGCAGATAGGAAAATCTTTGTTAACAACACACCAA
>QOCX01000638.1:85813-106749 GCA_005959815.1 Sarcophaga bullata | reverse complement strand
GTTCTCATTTATATACACTATAATGATTACATTTAAACTAATAAAAAAAGAAATCATAAGTATATCGATAATACACGCTATTATGTATTTAGTTACTATTATTATTAGTAGATTGTTTTGTACTAAAATACTTGATTAAAAATAAAATAAAATAAAATAAAATCAACATTTATATACGTTAAGGCAAACGAAATATTTATAAGATATGATGGATGGAGTAATAAGAAATCAAACAAGAAAAACTTACCACTCAATGGCGTTGGTAAGTCCATGCAACCGTTTAGACTGGTTGTCCATTTGTTCTAATTGTTGGGTGAAATCATACAAATGATCTGATATATCAGCGGAATTTTCTAAATCTGGTATATCCTCTAAATCATCCAAGGGAGCTACATCACAGTTATTATTGACAGACATTAAAGAGACAACACTCTGCATGTCCTCATCTCTGAAAGGCAAAAGGAAAATAAATAAAGCTAAGGGGGTTAAGTTTTGTTTTACACTTACGTAGCTTTGCCTTCACGTAAGAATACACAACTGATGGTTAATTCCAATTCAGCAGGCGGTTACTTTACGCGAAACAGCTTTAATTAAGGTAAAACTTTGTTGCGTTGACTCAATACTGGCATATTTACGCATATTTATATTGGCATTAGCCAAAACACGCTTCTTACCCATCGGTGTTATCTAAAATATAGAAAAAGAGAATAAAATTTTTTGAAATGTTTTCCTTTACAGATAAAACAAAGTGTAAACAATTATGCCAGCCGGCTTGTGTGTTTTATAATTTCCGTTTTGTTCCCTTTTTTTTTGTTCTCTTTCTCTCTTTTTATTTTTTTCTAAATGTTTGGTGCGTGACCAAAACTAATAGTCCACGAAACATAAAAAAAAATTTACATTTAAAGCTCTAACTGTTTACAAATATGGCCCATAACAGTCGGACCAACAACGATGTTGTTCTTTGGCAAGAATTATGTTTTCGAAAATCGATTTTTTTTTTTCGTAATAAAACGTGCTGTTGTTAACATATTTTCGATTGAATATTTCTGCGTTTTTTTTATTTTTTTTTTTAATTTTAAACGTAAAAAATAATTTTTGCAATAAAAGGAAAAATATTTTAACTTGTACATGATTTTTAAATTCATTTCAACATGAGAAATTTTCCGCTTTTCAATTTTGTTTTTCATCAAGTCTGAAATGCAAGTGAATGATACATTTTAACACCTACACACATAAAGCAGGTTTAAACGCACACACTTTTCCATAGAAAATGTGGTAACATTATGGGATTTTTTTTTGCTTTTCTTTTAAAGGAAAAGTGAATGTTAGAAATATTAGCAGGGATGGGTAATAAAAGGCACGTCAACGTGAACGTACCACACTAACTGAGGCTTTTTAATGATATGCCTTGGTGAAAAATTTGTGAAGACTTATTTTAGAAAGTGGGTAACCCAGTCGTGTGCGTTTGAGCGCTTTCAAATACGACAGATGTCAATGATTCTTCAACGGTATGTCATAATTGTTTTACAAGGTTATCTAAGTTTTCTCATATCATATTCAGATGTATTAAAATTTTAACAGGGATCAATCTCGTTTACAGGAAACACTTTCCAAATTCTGTTCAAAAGAAAGCTGTCATCATACATACATAATTGGCCATTACAACCCTTCAGTCAGGATTACGGCCTAGCTTCTCACACCACTTATGTTGTGTGTGTTAATTTTATACATGAGCGGCGGAACCTACAGTTTAAAGTTTATTTACTCTCAGAGTTTTTGCCAGAAATCTGCTGAGAGGAAGCCGCCGAAGAAATATTTTTTTTTCATATTTCGTTTTTGAGGTCTGACCGGGGATTCGAACCCTGGCCTTTCGTCTAATAAGCCAACACACTACCCACCAGCCATAATTTATTCTGTTATGGCACCAGCCATTGTGGTCGATGAAACAATGTTTCCGGTTGAAATGCCTAAAAAAATACCTTAACACTCCTAATAAGTTAGGTTACATAGCACTTTAAGATTATACAGATAAAGAAAAACGTCTACATATACAGTCCCACTAATTTGTTATCAAATTCAAAAAGATGTTGAAAAGTTATTTACAATCAATAATGTTTGAAGAACAAAATGAATATGAACAGAAGATGACAAAAAAAATTATTGGGAAAAAAATGAAAACTGTATGTAGACTTTTTTCTTTGACTATATATGCTGAAAGCCAATGAAAGAAAAACATTTACAAACTCTGACATGCATGGCATTCGGTTAAATGGGTCCTCCACAACCACTTGGATTTGGCCAACCCATGATTATATTTTTGTTTTGTTTTTCATTTTTTTTTCTTTTCACATTTAATCGAAAGTACTTTTGCTTTCATTTAATCATAAACGCAGTCCTTCCGCGTGTTGGTTTTTGATTGTCGATTTGTTGTGTGTCTGTGTTCAGCTGTTGAAGTGCGTAAATGTGGAGCTTGTTGCGTTGCATTTAGTCATAAGCGCGAGGTCCTTGCCGCGTGATTCAGGTTGAATCAGTAAGTTGTTTTTTTTTTGCACAACAATTTTTTGTTGTTCGTTGGTGTTGGCGAAGAAAACTTTAGGCTGACGCCTGAATAAGCGTTGTGGAGGCGGTTAGTTGTGTCTGGAAAAATGTCAGCTGGGATGGTAATTTGAAAAAAAAAGTGGAAGTTAAGTTAATCATAAACAACACAACAATAAAGGGTAAAAAAATAAAAACAAAGAACTTTAAATGGACAAGACTGTTGAGTAGTGAAGACAAAAACCGCAGAAAAGAACAAAAATTCCATCATTTACGAGTTTATGTTGCAGAGTTGTTGGTTTCCTTGACAGTGTTTTTTTTTCTTTAAATGGAATTTCCCAAGGTCAAACAAGCAAAATAATGATGAAATTTAAAACTTGTAGAATGTATAGATTTCCCTTTCAACTTTAACTGGGTATTATAATCTCATATTTTGGCCCAACAATATTTCCATGTATCATGTAATTTTGAAACAATTATTCAATTTAATTGTGGTTTTGAGGTTTTCGGAAAATATTTCAGGGTGGAAAGTAGTGCGGAGTGGTAATACGTTGACAAAGAAATTAGAAAAATTATACATTTTAACATATTGTATAACAAAAAGTAATAAAAAGAAATTCAAGGTGATTTATGGCAGAAAAATCAATAAATCATACATACATTCCACTATAATAAAGGAAAGGATATTATTATCCTTAAAAAAAAAATAAGAAAGAAGGCAGTGAAAGCTCTGCATTAAAACAAAAACGACCTTAAGAATGTTTTAAAATGAATTTCATTTTTATTTTTTGAAAAGGAAAGGTGCTTAACGATGATAATACGAATATAAAGTAAGAAAATGAAAATCTTTTGCTCTATTGAAATACATACTTGCAAGTATAAAAGGTTTGCTTTTCTTAATGGCAATAAAAATAGTAGAAGAAAATTATAAAAACCAAACCTTTAAGATGGAACAACGTAAAGCGTTTTTCACTTCTCTGAAGGCACAGGCTATTCAATAATTGTTTAACCTCTTTCATCTTAAAAAACTATGGAGTAAGACCGTCTAAGGAGAGTTCTAGAATGAACACTAGTGAAGACAGTACAGAGAAACGAACCCCATCACCTTGGTGATCGATATTAAATAATTGCTTATCTATTTATCGGTTTTAGAAATAAGGTTCAGAAGTATGTTTAGTTGATACTTTTGTTCATTATAATGTTTAAACCTTGCATATGCGAAAGACATCTGAACGATAGAAAACTTTCTACTTTCTACGTCATTGCCGTAGACTATTTTGACCAACATTTTGTAGATGACTCGTTGAAGGCATACATTTCTGTATACTTTACAGAAAAAATTTCGTATAGTTTTCATTTAAAGGACTCTGAAGGAAGGATTCAATATCAATTGTTTATTTTCAAAGATTTATTTAGAGATTCAATATGAAATTTTAAAATTTAACTTCAAAAACTTTTCAGATTTTCAACATTTGCATTTTATAAAGACGTTTGAAATATTTTGCTGGGTTATTACGGAAAATTGTCAGATTGCAAAGTTATTATTCTACACCAATTCAGAAAAGTTTCCTTTTGAAACAGAAAATAATTGCTTTGCACTCATTCTTAGACAATTTATGAGGCATTAACGAAGTAAGGGAAAGCATTGCACATAAATGACTTGCAATATAAACGATTATGATGGGTACACCAGGAGACTCAAATTAACTCTCATTTAATATTAAATTTAACCGGTGTCATTATGTTATGCATGTACACATACAAATAAGTATGTATGTATATAAAATGCATAAAAAGATTATCGACATAATGATGGATATGATGATGATGATGATAATGATGATAATGATGATCTAGTTTTTAAAGCAATTTAGAAAATAAATTATGAAAAGGCAATAGAATAGAAAGATGACAGACAAACTTATCAAGTGACAGAAGAAGAACAAAAAAAAATAGCACATTTATAAAAATCACATACATAGACTTACATAAATGAGTAAATAAATAAATAATAATTGTGTACATAGCAATTATACGATATTTTACAAAAATGTAAAGAGAGGAAGAGACAGAGAAAAAGCATTAAAATCCAATATCAAAGTGGGTCATGTATAGTAAAAATGTTACAGACATCAAGTTTTTTTGTTTTGTTGTTGGGATATATTAGGTCATGGAGGCACTATTCATGGTTTTTATTTTTTCTTTTTTTTTTGTTTCTTTTAGGAACCAAATTTCAATCTGTGTACCACTAGCACATTTAGATTTTTCAGAAAAGAATAGCTATTGATAGATGATAGGTCAAGTAGGCCTATGCAAACAGTTATCAATCTAGTCTAGGCAAATATTCAAACCAATCGTAACTTCTAAATCACTTGCAAATGAAGTAAATAAAGCCGATACGGATTAGTGTTACCCGTTACATAATTATGATTGACCGATAATAATCTCTCTATGATCCTAGAGATTTTTTAATGTACGGAGTTTCATTAAATAAGAAAGAAACATGAGTTTAAAATTACTTACATCTTCTATGACGAATGTCCAATCTTTATCTTCCAATTCATGGGTGCGGGGATCCTTGAATAGAGTTCACTTGTTACTGCAAATGATTATCGGGAACAAGGCAAGAGACATTGCCGAAGCAGCGGATTTCAATCATACGGGCTCCCAGGGCAGTGTGCTGCCGAGGCAACACGTCCGTGAACGTCTTAGTCCAACACAGATAAAATTTGGAAGGACGCCTTAAGTGTAAAACATGAAAGGGAATGTGGAAAAAACGAAAATAAAATTTAAAAAAAAAAAAAAAAAATACTTTACAGAATATGTAAAAAGATTCTCTATTAAAAAAAAAGAAAAATACGAAAACCATGTTTGTTTTTATGTATGAAAAGCATACATAAATAAAGATAATGTAAAAAAAGACGTATTAAGAAAAACTATAAAAATGATGTTTGTTTAGCACTAAAAAAAAACAACAAATAAAATTGCTTAAAGCCTCAGCTGTTTGTTTAGGAGAACACTTGTAATTTTAAAAAAAAGTTAACAAAAAAAAAAAAAAAAAAAAAAAAAAAAAAAAAAAAAAATTCTTTTTAATATTTTCATTTGATTCATTTTCATTTCATTTTTTTTTTTTCTATTAAATTTTTCTCTTCTTTCTATTATGCGTAAAAAAAAAGAGTGGACATGGATAATCTATTTTTTGTTTTATTTTCCCCAACTTAAACTGGGTCATTTTAATACCGAGAGTGTTATACAAAATAATTTCAGTCACATTCTCAGTCACATTCTTCAGCAGCAGTACATTTTTATTCAATACAAACGTTGTTTCATTTGAAAAAACGTTAAATTTTGCTAAGTTTTCTTTAAAGAAAAATTAATGTTAGAAACTTTATTGAAAATCTAAAATTTGTTTGTCTTATTGGCTGCTGTTGGTGTGTCTTAGAAAAAAGAACTTTTCAAAATCATTAAACCAGTCTTGATGGGCAAACAAATAAAAAAAGAAAAAGAAAAAAATATTAAAATATAGAACACAGCAGGGGTTTTTAAACTGTTGGTTTTTAATTGTTTTTTTTTTTTTTTTTTTGTTTTTAAAAAACCAAACCAACAACAACTGTTTTCAAGGAGTTTATTTAAAGTTGAGTTTTTATAAAAATGTGCCTTCATGGCACTTTAATTACAACAAACATAATCCTTGAACAGATAGTCAGGCCTATTTACCGAACTAAAAACATACAAATACAAAAGAAAACAACAAAAATTAAAAAACAAATATAAAATAAATATTTTTTCAAATTTGTTTGTCTTTTCTTTTGAATGCAGTCAGATGTAATCATTTCATGTCCAATACATGAGGCATTAGGACAGCTATACTGAGCACAACGTACTTATAAAGGAGCCATTAATGTCTCCTTTATGCACATTATTTAGCAAGAGCTTATTATTTCGAAAGCCTAGTAAAATATCGCCGTAGTTCAGTAGGTAGTGGCTTATTAGATGTAAGGCTACGGTTTAAAGCCCAGGTCAGACATCAAAACGAAATATGAAAAAAAAAATTTTTTGCAGTGACTTCCTCTCAGCAGATTTCTGGCAAAAACTCTGAGAATAAATAAAATTGTTATGAAAGTTTCTCAAAAATCTGTAGTTCCACTCATGTATAGCATTAATGTACACAACGTAAATGGTGTGAAAAGCCTAGGACGTAGTCATGACTGAAGATTTGTAATGACCAATTATGTAGTAAAATATACAATGTAAGGACCTCCCTATCTAACTGTCATATTTTCATGAAAATTGTTTAAAACCGGACGCACCCGTTGCATAGACAACAGCTTATTTGCATAATATGACTGGAGAACCAATGATTAGAAAAGGAAACCCTATACTATACGTGAATTACAGCCTTCTTCCAATTGCAAATGGGATAATTACGAGCATATTTGGTAAACGACTAAAGCCATTTGCCAAGCATGGATTGCAGCTTCCACAAATCTAGCGTCTTATGTGCATAATATGACTGGAAAACCAGTGATGAGAAAAGGAACCCAATGATTAGAAAAGGAAACCCTATACTATTACGTGAATTACAGCCATGTTCCCATTGCAAATGGGATTATTACGAGCATATTTGGTAAACGACAGAAGTCACTTGCCAAGCATGGATTTTAGCTTCCACAAATCTAGCGTAAATAATGATTATTTCTTGATAATTTTATTAAAAAATAACAAATTATCTTCAAACATAATTATTTCTTATACAATGTGTAATATAAACAATCTTTATTTATATTTTCTTATTCATTTCTAGTGTGAATTAAAATTTATTCTCAATATCTCTGGCCACTTGTCAGATTGTATTTCGCGCAATGCATTCGAACAGACGTAACTTATGATTTTTGTCTAGCTGAGTAGTCTGTGGGCGGGGTAATCGCGGCGTCTGATTATTTGTTTTCAGTTTATTTTCATTTGCATAAAATGCTTATTAAAATTGTCTGAATTTATTAATTTTAAGAAATAAAAATATTAAAAGCATAAGAGAGAGAGAGAGCGATTTACGTTTAAGACAACGTATCTAAAAATAAATACAAAATTTATTATGAAAAATAGAATTTCTCTTTAAGGACATGCTTAAATGTTACGCGGTCATATATGTATGTATGTATGTACATGCTGTTCTACAATAATTAGATTACTTCTACATTTTCTTCCTTTTTTTTATTACGTTTTGTAAAATAAAAGATAATTTCTGATAGCATGTGGCTAGTTATTATGTATCATTTTCTCGATTTTTCTTTTCTTTTCTATACTTTAAAGCAGAAGTACGAAAGAAAAAAAAAAAAGAAAAAGAATCTGCTGTATCAGCATCAGTTGTTGTGTAGTGGCTACTTTTGTCCTCTTTTGTAAAGAACATGCTTCTTTTCTTCAGTATTCTTTACTGTTTAATTTGCTGTTTTTACAATTTTCTGTTGTTTTTTTTTCTTCGTCATATCAGAACTTCCGGTTTTAATGTATTTTTTTTTTAACCCGCATAATATCATATTGAATTTTTTTCTTTTCGTGATTAAACGACTTTGTTAAGCGTTAAACATTATAATACATTACAAACAATTTATTAAAAAAAATGTATTTAAAGATAGGAGATGAAATTGAAGGCATTTGCCATTAAAAAAAACATTATACATCATGGTTAAAGAATTTTTATTTTCATTCGAAAGCGAATGAACCATAATCAGTACTTGAACAGGAGATTCCAGAGAAATACGGTATTTTAAGAATTTGATTGTTTTTCAAGTTCATACAACGCTTTTGCTATTAGTTGTCGAATCTTTAATACAAACTTTCAAATTCTTTAAGATAATAAATAAGAGTTCAATCAAAATTGTTTTTATCAAGTGCATTCCTTATTAGAAGTTTTAATCAGATTGCGGCCTAGGCTTCTCATAACGCCCTTGATGCATCTTTATTTGCTCTTAGAGCTTATGCCATATAAAAAAAAAATGAAGCCGTAGTCTTGGCGTATTGACTTATCAGACGAAGGCCACGGTTCAAAACAGAGGTCAGACGTTGAAACGAAAATATTAAAAAAAAAATATTTCTTCGGTGACTTCTGACAAAAACTCTGAAAGCAAAATTTAATTGCCATGAAAAGTTTTTCTCAATAATCTGTCGTACGGAATTACTTTAGAACCTATAAGGTTCCGCCATTCATGTATAAAATTAACACACACAATATACATAAGTGTTATGAGAAGCTAGGTCGTAATTTTTTACCAATTAAGTTATGTTTTTTCAAAATGTCAGAACTGAGGTTTGAACTACTGAGTCCACGTCTAGTATTACAAAACTCACTAGACTACGTTATTCATTTAAAAATGGTCATGAAAGTTGTAAATAGCGTTTCACAAGCTTGTCAGGCATAGAATTATTACCTCGAAAATCAATCTCATTATTCAACAACAACTATACAAGCGCCAACAGCCAATAGAAGATGAATTATAATCTACTCACAACACTAATGGTTCGCTTGAGGCTTCGACAGCTTGTTTCAAAGGTTTTAATTTGACAGAAAATCTTTAATTATGACCCAAACTTTTTATTCAGACTTAAACTGTCAAACTGCTATGTTTGAAGGATAGGATTTATATTTTTCATTCAGTTCACATATATCGGCAGTAGCTTAGATGGGCGGTTTTTAGGCATAAACTGAAGTTGGCATTACTCTTTGAATAAGTAAATGTACTTCACTGCTAACAGCCCTTGCCAGAGCAGTGCACTAAATAAATAACCTGATATTAGCAATCAGGATTTGGATTTTGTAAAAATGAATAATAAGCGGGCGACATAATAAAGTCACTCACTTAAAGTGATTGAATTTGAATTTGAATTTTGTTTCTGAAGAAAATTATTCAAAATCTTATTTCCCTTTGGCATTTCCCTTTGACTGTAGAAAACAACGAAAAGATTTTCGAGATAAACTAAGTTTAACAAACGAAATATTGAATTATTCATGGCATATTTACAAGATTTTTTATTTTCTTTGTTAGATTTTCTTTGAGGAAATGCATAATGGATTCTGTTTTTGATTTTTTTGCATATGCTCGTATTGGCTTTTAAAAAAGGTTTTTTTTTTTTAAAAAATGCATGAAAATATTTCAGTTTTTTTCTGCGTATGCATGGTTTTACGAAACTCTTGTAATTTTTGCGGGGAAATAAAAGAAAACAAACAAATTAAAAAAAAAAAAAAATTGGAAAGCGTTAACAAAAGAAAATATGTTTTTAAAAAATACAATCATCATCATCAACATCATCATTATCATCATGATCGTTATCATCATTAACAAAATATTTTAATGATTAAATTATTATTAACAGAGAGAGAGAGAGAGATACACATTCTTTACTATGCACGGATATCTTTTAATCTTGTATTGTTGCTGCTGCTGCTTCTGTTTGATTATATTGCTGTCAGTGACTTGTTCGTTAAAACTTTATAGGCTGGTTTATTGGACTTGGATTATTGCAGCGCGCGTAAAATTATTAACACATGGTATATAGCAGTTGGGCCAGTATAAACAAGATGTGGTGTTTGGTAAACCAGATTTATTATTTAATTTTGTATTAACGAAACCAAAACGGATTATCATAGAAAATCTGTTTTTTAATCAAAATCAAAAATCAAATTGTTAACATATTGTAGGCACTTGAGCACATTAATTAATGGAAAGTTTTTTAAATTATAAAAAATTAATTCGAAATTCATTTCCCTTTCTATTGCGGCTTTAACGTAATACAGTCGCAAGCGTATCAACCAATAGCCGCAATAGACTATTTAATGCATTGTGTATGATTATAGGTTGTCTTCCATGTTTCTTTTCCGAACTTTTCCTACAGTTTAAAGTCGATTCCCAACGAAAGCTTTCTGAGAAACTTTTCATGGCAATTTTATTTATTCTCAGGCTTTTTGCCAGAAATCTGCTGAAAGGAAGAATTTTTGTTTGTTTTAATGTCTGACCTGTGGTTTGAACCGTAGTCTCGCCGTCTAATAAGCCAACACACTGCCTACTAGACTACAGCGACTTCTAAAACTGTACGTTATTGGCTGATATAGTATCAGACCTGTACTCAATATTATAAAGCTTCAGTCTCCTGAATGCGCTCTTTGCTGTTAATTCTCTATGCACGGCTATGCAGTATTTAAGGCGAGTTTAAAACAATAATGTGCTACTATTCGGCCAGATTACAGTGAAACTTTTCTGCAACCATGCTAGCTTTAAGAGACAAGTTTCAATCACTAAAAATTTCCGAAACTCTTCGTTAATGCTATGGCTTTTAGCCACAAAAGAACTGTCCACCATTAATCCCAGAGCGCTCATATTGTTACGAAAATGGAAAAATCTAGATCGTTTAACATTAAAATTATAAACAAAAGCTACAAAAACAAAAACAATGAACTTTTTTACAATTCAGCGCATTGATATGGTAAACAAGTAAACAGGTAAATCCAACAACAAACACCACAGGAATAAATGTAAACAAAATACACAAACAACATAGAGATACGTTGCCATATAAAAGGCAAGGCAAAGCAGGCAACTGAATTAGTAAAAGTTCAGTCAGTCAGTGAAGACACGGTACGTTTGAAGAGAGTAATCGTGGTAAATAGTGGTTACGAAGGTTTATTTGTTATTCCTTTGTTTATGCAAAGGGTATTTACGCAAAGGGTATAAACAGAGGAATAACAAAAAAAGCAGTTGTTGGTTGCTACATAAAGTTGTGAGCAGTGGCACACAGAATTGTTCGAATAATAAAGAATTTTAATTCAAAATTAAATACAAACTTAATTTTATTTTAAACGTTTTTAAAATTGAAATAAAAAACGTTAAAATATTTCATTTTTATTCCGTATAAAGAAGAAGAAGACAAAAAACAATAAGCACTTGAAATTATTATTGCTGCCTTCTTATCGGTCTTAAAAGTAAATCTTTTTTTAAATCCTTATTATTTAGCAAATAATGTAGAGAAGATATAAAAAAGAAACAGAACAGAACAGATTCTTACTTTATTTATCATTCCATATGTTGTTCAGTGTAATTTTTTTTTTATTTCTTTATGGTTGTGTATTTCAAATGAAAAACATATTGCACTTAAATAAACATGGCGATAATAATAATGATGATAAGAGGGTGGTAGAGACGGAGCTATAAGTAGAAGTCCAAGCAAGCAACTAAGCAATAAGGCTTATGCTGAGAAAAGAAAATCCCTAGAATATTAAGACTTCTTGTCATATTTACTGACAGTCCTTAGACATGAGAATGGAAATGAAAATGACATGAAAAGTATTTAGAAACGTTTAAAAGACACACACATACACATAGTACATACTCATACACATACATATACGCTTGTTTATCATCATATACTTGAAGAAAATGTCGTATTCTTTCTACAAGCTTGAGAGGAAGTAAAGGAAGAAAAAATTAGTGAAGAGCGAGCTGCCAACATAAATACTAACACAATATGCAATAGACAGACAGTTTTATAAGCCGTATTTATAAAAAAAAATTATAAAAATACTTAAAAATCAATAAATCATTGTAGACAAAATTACAAAAACAAAAACAAACAAAAAAATACAAATAATTTCGTGAGCAACGTAATTTATTAGTTTAATATTTATTTTTATTATTGTTATTGTTATTGTTCTTGTTCCAATTGTGGTTATGGTTATTGTTTTTGTTTTTGTTTCTTTAAATAACAACAACATAGCATTGATTCAATAGTTCAATTCGAAACGTAAATTCTATTCTTATCTTGCATTGCAATAGCAACGATAAGGCGGTTATTTTTGTTTGATTGTGTATTGCAAAATTGTTTAGAAATTAAATAATGATAATAAAATAAATCAGAAATAAACTTAAGGGCTTTTCGAAAGAAAATAAAATAATAGCTTTCAACAGTAGGGCATTCAGCGTTTCATACAAAATTGATCGCTTCAATTTGAGAAATAAAATATTAAAGTTACCAACCCAATTGGTTCAATTACGATGCCATTTTAATACCACCTGGAGTTTGAACCGGGCCTTACGACTAATAAGCCAACACACTATCTAATAGACTATGGCAACTTCGTGGTCCCATCCAACTCTTAACATAAAATGTTGTGTCGATAAATTATGGGTGTCCTAGACTATTACACTTCAAGTCCCCAACTGACAGAGCAGATGCCAGTACACCTCTCTTTCTCTCTTTTGATTGCAGCTCCTGCAGAATTTATTACATAGTCGTTCAGAAATTGCGCCTGTATGGCTAAAAGGGTGATCTATAAAATATTAGAACTCCATACAAGTGAATATATTTTCCCAATTTTCTTTGCGAAAATGAAAAAATCTGGCACCTCAAAAAGATGAAAATTAATTTCAATAAAAGTCCCTAAATTGCTAGCAATTTGATTACAAAAAGTATGGATATGTTTATGTTAAAAAAAGAAGCTTTGAAAATCTAAAGATTAGAAACAAATCATTTGTAAATAGGTATACGATTGAAAGGTATTAAATACTTATTGTTTATGACTTAACGTCAAATCGATAAATCGGAAAATAATGATTGCATACGCCATCTGTATGTCTGATATTGTGTGTCACGGTTGAGCTTTTCACGGAATAACGAATGCCCCTAATGACTCATATCACTGTGTGGTGTTAGCCTCATTATTTTTATCATTAACTTTTTTTGTTTACTTTATATTTCAAGTTTTAATTAATGGAGACCCCTAAAAATAAAATTAAAAAAAATAGAAGAAATAGAACGAATTATAGGTTACGAACAAAACCGGCAGGCAGGCAAGGCACATCACCTTTTGCTTTTAGAAGACGAAAGTAATGAAATGAAAAAGAAAAAAAGAAAATACAAATGAAATATAAAATTAACAAACAATATAATTTAAGCAAAATTTACTTCCATTTTTTGTTTCAAAGTTCCCATAGTAAAATTTTTAGCACAGATCACGGTTAATAAATTTAAACAAAGAAACGAAACCGCCTCGTGTAATACCATAAATTATGTTGAGGAAATAAGACGAAAACAAAATAATCATAAAAGAAGTTCATTAAACTATATTTCTCATTAACTTTAAAGATTGTTCTTCTTTTTTTTTGTTTGTGATTTTGAACGAATTCTACAGAGAACATTAATCACAACTCTGGCGTATATTATCTAAAGGGAAACAAATACTTGTTGCTTTTTGCTAGGTTTTGTAAATTTTTTCCTTTTTTTTAAAAAGAATTTCTATTTAAATTTTTACAAAAAACAAAAAAAAACACACACCGTGCCTGAGAACTATAAAATGTAGGCAAGAGAAGAAGTAAGAGTATGATTAGTTTCGTTTCTTATTATGAAGCCAACATACTCAAATTAGTACCAACAACACCAGCACATGTAGCGTAGTATGTTTCAAGTACTTTGTACTCAAATTTATGCTCTGAAAACCGAGAAGCACTAATTTTTTTTCTTCTAAAATTATTTTTTCTTGCTTTCTCTTGCATATTTGTTTTCGGTTTTTTTTTTTTTTTTTTTTTTGTAATTATTTTCCTTTTTAATATTATTTTTAGTACTGGCGCTTAGCACTTGTTATTAATTGTAATAGATGCTCTGAGTTTGTTGTTGCTGTTTCTAATGTTTTTGCTTTTATTGCTGTTGTTTTAACACACATAATATTTTTTAAAAGCAAATTTTAATTGCTTAAAAAAGATAAAAAAGATAAAAAAAAAACAAAAAGCAAAAACAAAAACAAAAACGTATAATATTTTCTATTTTTAATGGCTCCTTCATCTTTCAACGCTGTAGAGCAATATACAAGCTAGAGAAAACCCATAAAAATTAATCAGGAACAAAATAACTTTAAAACAGCGTAAATACACTGCGAATAGTACATTTGCAAAAAAAAAGAGTGAAAATTATTAAAGTTTTCTTTATTAATTTTAATTTCACTTTTAATTTAGATAGATGCTTAGTATGAAGGCAACTAAAACTGAAAGTAGAAACTTCAACAATGGCTTGCTATAATAGCATCATAGAGTTGCAATCAATGAAGTTAATTCAGTAATTTTTAAATTCATACTTTTTGAATTATGAAGGCAAAGGCATAAAATTGACCTTCATAACTGGGTTAAAATTCGATAAAAAAAAGATGTGATTTATCCTAATGGATAACTATTAAATCAAGGATTCCAAAATAGTTTCCCTTAAGGTTGGGTAACCCTTGGAGCCGTAGATGTTGCCGACGAAGCCAATTATTTTCTTCAAATGAGCAAAAAAATTATGTTCTGCATTAATCAGGCTAAAACGGATAAAATATAGGGGAATGGACCTATTAGGCTGGGTAGCCATTTTATCTAAGACTCCAAAACAAATTTACAGGGATATAGGTGACGAAGCTAATTTTTTGTCAAATTAGCAAAAAAAGTTTTCTTTATAAATCGGTCAAAATCGGATAAGAAATAGACTCGGAAGAAATGAACTCAGTGGGCGGGATAGCCATGGTATCAAGCATTCCATATTCTTATGGTCTGGCATTACTTGGAACTAGAAATATGGGCTACGAATCTAATTGTTATCCTCAAATAAGAACAAATTAAATAATGGTATAAAAAATGCATGTCATCAACCAAAAAATGCAAGTCATCGACCAAAAAAATTCAATCTAGCGACCAAAAAATGCAATTCATCGTCATTGACCAAAAAAAAAAAAACGCAAGTTATCGATCAAAAACTGCAAGACATTGACCAAAAAAAAAAAAACGCAAGTTATCGATCAAAAACTGCAAGACATTGACCAAAAAAAATGCAAGTCATTGACGCAAAAATCGAAATCGAATTGCACCTTTTAAAGTTTTATCGGATTACACCGGATTTATGGAGGGCTCTTTATGCTCTTATAAAAAAGTCCTCACATTCTTCCTTACATAAAATTCTTAAAGGCACAAACCATGCATGGAACATCCATGATGAGTCACACATTTTTAAGTTCTACATCCAATTGATTTTACGTACATATGAACACAATATTATCGAGTTTCTAACTTGAGAAGAAAAATCTAAAACTCAATCAAATTTCTCCATGATTGTGGAATGGTAAAGTATCTCAAGGAAAATAAAAACTCAAAATTGTTTCCTTCATAAAGTGAACTTTTCTCCTATGGAAATAACCATAAAGAAGAATATCCTATAAAAACAATAAACCAATGCGAGATTTCAAGAGTCGAAACGTAGCGAAAAAGATACGAAAAACTAAAGATTTTTTTGTTCTTCCTTCGGTATTTAAATGGCATTGACTTTTTCAAGGATAATGGCAACAAAACGATACGAAAACAAAATGAAAAACATTTCCTTCCAAGCAATATATGTAAATCTGTATGTGTTGTTGTTTGTATAGCAACAACAATTTCAATGAATATTTTAAATTTGATTATTGCCCATCAAAATAAATCCTGATGTAGTAGTAGTAGCAGTAGATGAAAGTACTGCCACACAATATGCAGAGAAGACAACTAATAAACTGTGTTTTTGGCAATTGCATGACAACTGAAATGCTAAACAAGAAAGGCAAAAAATTTGTTCCTGAACAAGAATACCCACAGGGTTTAACCATTTAAGGATTTCATAATGAAAATTCATGAAAAGCTAAAGTAATTTAAATATTGAATGGTAAGGACCTCATTTTTTCTGAATTTAAGAATTCAGTTGATTGAATGACAAAGGGATCCGAGAGTTGCGTTTCATTGTTCTGGGAGTGTTTTCCAAATCAAGTGTTCTTTTTTCCTTTTTCAATCGTCTGGGACTTTGGCCGATCAGCATTCTCGTCATATTGTTCCTCCGTTAGGAATGAAAATAAGCAACGTGATAAACAATATGATACCAGGTTTGTGTTTTGCTATGAGTGCTCTTACTTAAGCGAAACACTGATGAGCACAAGGAATATCTGTAGTGGATATGCCATTGCTTAGGAAGGAAAATATGTGCCCAAATGACTACAGCGTGTATTGAAATCTGAATTACAATGGTTAATATAGACATATGAAGTGTTACTAAAGGTTTCGTGTACGACCATAGGAAACATATTTTAAAACGAAAGAGCAGAGCTAAATTGCTGCACAGATGGCCAAGTTTAGATACACCAAGAAACATAATGTTTGAGTGCCTGCCTCATGGACTAATGGACCGAATCTCTATCTGCGTTTCAATACTCAATCAAAACGAAATCAAACTATAACAGAAGCAACCAATTACGGGCAAGGAAAACTGGACAACATACGTCCAAATAAAAAATTTTTCACCTTTTTTCTTAAACGTCTCATATCCCTATGTGGTTCACCCTGTCACACATAAAATTATTTGTCTGGGAGGTATTTGGTTTTAACAAATCATGAACTCAAGTTCAAATACACAAAACTTTTGTTTGCTTTCTCCTCCAGTATTAAAACCCCTTCAAAATTTGTGTTTTTTTCCAACAGAGTGGTATCAATAGTGTGATGATGGTTATTATAGAACGGAAGGAAGGAAGGTTTGTTTTCGATAGTTGAGGGGTTTTTGTTTTTGTTGAAATATTTTCTTGCTGTTGTCATCATAGACAAACGTCGTCATTTTGTGGGTGTTTTTTTTTTTTCATTTGCTTGTGGCATTTGTTTGTTATTTTAAATGAAAATTTTTGTACAGTTTTGCTACAAGGGGAAAATGATTTTTTTTTTGGTTTTTCGTTTGGAAACCTGTCATTAATTTGTTTACGTTTAATAAACATTTTATACCCTTTTTTAAGGGGAAAAAACTAAAGAAATAAAGCCTATTGAAGGGTAAGAATACGTTGTAAAAGATAATTTCTAATACCATTAACCACAGTATTTACAATGCCTGCTTAATACTACTCGCAATAAAAGTTTTTCTTTATAGTTTTTGGTTTTTCTTTTTTTTTTTACGAAAACTGGCTTTCATTTGATTATCTCGTCACAGGTTTTCTTTTTGTTTTTATATGCGTTAAATTGTGTTAAGCGTGGTTTTGGAAACTTATTTTATGGCAATAAAAACTCCATAAAGATAAACGCAATTTGACATACATTTTCTCAAAAATATTTTTTATTTTTCAGCAAACGAACGAATGTTTTTAGTATTTTGTTGTGCCACTTTTATTTTCATTGACTAGAGAAGTTTTACTTTTGAAATTTTCGATTTTTTTTTTATTGGAAAAACAAATTTAGAAACTTGTTTTAAAATTTATGTTTGTCCCCATAAAAATGAGGGACATATTCGCTTACTATTCGGAGACTATTAATGGATTTAAAAGAAATTAAGAAACATTATTTGTTTACTGAGCTAAATTTCGCAAAATGGAACTGCTGTTTGCCTCCAGATGATACGCTTTAAATTGCGTTCAAGTCTCCTTGTATCTGTGAACAAGAAAGCTAACCACCTTCGAAGTTTGTTTTAGCTAGGCCGTAATTGGCAGGTTCTAGAATAACAGAGTTGCCAACTTCCGTTATCTAAAACGCCTTTTGTGACATTGTAGTGGATGTGTTGTATATGAAATTGCACTGTTGAAGAGCTTTGTTCAGCAAGTTCCACTCTAAATTAAGTGATAATGCAGAGCCTCCTCCCTATATAAATCAGGGGCTAAGGGATTTTGTAAACAAATAGTATAGGTAGAGCACTGGTAAAGCACCATTTAATTTTTAAAATTCACAAACTTGAAGAGGAATATAATAAAAGTCTGGTACTAAACGCTCAAATAATTATCGAAAAACAATTTGGAAAACGTTTTTTAATGTCAATTTATAATGCCCTCTCCTCAGCCAACAGATTGGGTAGTTTGAATCATTAAAAATCAATAAAATAACCAACAACGTATGAATCACTTGATTGCAAATGTAACGCTAAATTTCAAATATTTCCTTTGTTTCTTGGCTTGATGTGAAATGCTTTAAATAGCCAACAAATCAGAAGAAAATTCATTATTTTATTGGCATTTGGTTAAGAAAACAAAACAATACAGTGCAGCAGCATATGCAACAGAAATTGATCTGCAGATCTGGTAACATATGCAGCATTTTTAAGATCCGAAATTACTGGCACCTACCTACTATGAGTACGACTACGATTGAATTGATTTGACTTGACTGCATTGTAGACATTTTGACGTCAAAAATCAAGTATTTGTTTGCTTAACTTGCATGATTTCTTATAAAACAGCAATAGTAGCATTGGCTGGCAAGATGAAGAGGGAGTTGAAAGGGAAGAGGGGTGGAAGGTAAAGCAATAAAATTTATTTATTTCGATTTACCACCATATGTTTGATGTTCTTCTTCTGTCCGCACATAAATTGCAGTCACTGTATTGCACAATATTTTTTTATTGTTTTTGTTGAATTTTTTTTTTTTGCTTTTCTTTGTAGAACAACAATAACAAGAATTGTTGTTCAGATTCTTAGTTTGTATGCAGGCATTTAATTTAGTGGAAAATTAAATTTAATTTTCAATTTGTTAACGTTGGCATCAACCCCAACCAAACCATGAACACCAACACCAACCACACAATCCAGGCGGCATTACTTCTTTGCAGTGGAGCACAAACAAAAAAAAAAAAATTGGAAAATAGAATGGAAAAGCATCACATTTTGTTTTTCTTCGATTTTTCTTCTTTAATTGAAAGTAAAAATGTTCCAATGTTCAAATGTGTAGCATTTGTAGCGAACTCCGAAAACGTATTTCTAAAGTGTTTAAGCAACACACTCTGGCATTTGTTTTGTTTTTGTTATTTTTACTCAAGGAAATAGTATGACTTTAGGCGCCATCTGGCAATTATTAAATGGTTTATAAGTAATAAAACAAATTTTGTAAAAAGGGTTCGAAAGAAAAACAAAAAAAAAAAAAAAAACAAAAACTAAATACTGCTTAAAAACACTCATGTGGACAATAGTACCATCCATCCACCCATCCACCCATCCACCCACCTCTCCTGCTCAGGCGTGTATTTGGATCAGATAATTTAGTCATTTTGCTTATGTTTCCCTCCCCCAAAAAAAAGTGTATTTTACAAATGGGAACCATAAAAACACTTCAACCAACTTCAACTCAAGTACTCAGCAGCTTCTGCCAAGTCAAGTCGTTCTATTTTACAGTGAATTTCGCAAAGTCAGCCAAAAGAAATATAAAGAAACGTAGGTGAGTAAGGCAACAGAGATGAGTAGTAAGTGTAAGTACTTTAAGGAAAATTGTTTATTTGCGCAAATTTTGAAAATTTAATTACTTAAGGGAGATTGGTTGTTTATTTTGTTGCTATTTGGCTTGGTCTTTAGTTGATCATTCTAATGTTTAATTAAATTCTAATGATTTTCAAAATTTTAACAAACATTTCATTCAGTTAATCTCTAAAAAAAGGTAGCTTTCGAAGAAAACGGAGAGGAAGAAATGTGGCAAACATGGTAAAATTTAAACACATTTTTTGTTTATACATGAGCAACAATGAAGAACCCTAGTGAAACTATAGATTTTGTTTTGGTTTGGTTTTATTCTTTCAGCGCCTTTAAGGATTTCTTTACTTTGTTTCAGTATCGTTAATGAAGTTTTTCTTAGCTAAGCAGGTAATTACTTTAATGCAGCAAGTTCTAGAGTGATAGGGTTACCGTCTATCGTTGCATAGAAACAACCGCCGCTTGCCAATAGAATACGAAAAAGCAGAATTACGACGACTGCTGCTATAAACATTTGGCAGTCTTTGGAAGTTCTTGGAAGTCAAGGAGGTAAAAACTTGAACTTTTATGCTAAGGATATGCCAACGACTGATCGGAAAATCTTGGGGATATAATCTGGCAATACTGCTTTGGATGTACACACCCTTGATTATCAGAACAATTGTGTGGGTTCAACCTGCCTGAATTTGGAAACGACTCAGGTGGATTTGGATGGGAGACTAACATGCATTGATATAACTGGGACCTACAATGTTAGATTTAAGTCCGTTGCATCTTGCAAAGAAGACCAGAGCTTTGGAAACTATTGTTACGATTATGGGAGGTTGAACATGATATTTGCGAGAGTGAAATCTAGAATTCAAAAGAGAGTAAAGTAATAAGAAGACCAAAAAATCAATATGTTCTTGACTTCAAGAGAATAAAAGACAATAAGGTAACCAATCTTCAAGTAGGATATTTCAAGGATAGGACTTATCTTATATACCTTATAAGGTACTACGTAAAAAGTTCCTGGTTTAAGAGTTCAAAGTGGAGTATACTGGATAATAGCATTATTATTTAAAACTGATAGCTATGATTTAAATAGACTTATCTTATCTGTGATAACATTGGATTATAACTGAAAATTATAAAAAATATTTCTTTAAAAAAATAAACAAATAAATAAAGA
>QOCX01000638.1:73104-85804 GCA_005959815.1 Sarcophaga bullata | reverse complement strand
TAATAGTAAATCAAATCGCAGCCCACAGATAAAATAGCAACAATTTGGCGTCACCTGTGAGAATTGAAATTAATAAATAAATTCAACACAATATATATATACGTGTATGCGTGTGTGTGTTTAAATTAAAAATTTTTGAAAGAAATAAGAAAATAAAAACAAAATAACAAACAACAGCATCAAATCAATAGAAAAAATAAAAAGCAAATCGTTGCCATATAAAGCCATCAATAACATCATCATCGTCATCATCATCATCATCTCCAATAGAAAATTTACTTGCAAATAAAAAATAATTTGTTGTACATTGTTTAGACCATAAATTTAATTTAATTTTTTTTGTATTTTCTATTGCCATCATTTAATGACATCATTTCAATATTTTGCCACAATTCAATAATTTAGTTTTGATCGACACGATTTTAAAACTGATGACCATTAGCCAGTGTAGCCAAGCTACGATAGTTTTGCTATGCAATATTACAAAAATATTTAAAAAAAAAATTCAATAAAAATGTTTTGTAAAATAAATTCTCTTAATAGGTGACATCTTTAAGCAATTTGTATCATTTTTATTTTCCCACTTGCTTTTTTTTTCTTTTTTTTTTTAATTTTCGTTTCTTTTTCTGAAACTTTTTTTTTGTATTCAAAACTTGTGAGCATTTTGAATACATAAAACGTAATAGCGAGCGACTGATGTTTGGTTGAACTATTTTACCACACTCACGTGTTATTTGCTTAGTTGTTGGTGTTGTTTTTTTTTTGTTTTTTTGTACTAATTTATTTATTTATAACAACAAATATTTCTTTTTTTTGTTTTTATTGTTTTTTTTTTGTATTTCTTTAGTAGAGTATAATTTTGTTTTTTATTATGATTTTGTTGTTCATTTCTTGTAAATGCCATTCAATGTCAAGTTCATGTGAAATGATTTTAATAAATAAAATTTTGTTGGGTTATATAAAAAGCATCTGCGTAATGGTCGTGGGTGTTAGGTCAGTTAACGGAGGCTTTAAATTACCATTTTTTTGGGAATTCAACTCTTACCAGTCACAGAACTTCAGTGAGCCAATATGTTGAGTTATTTGCAATACGCAATCATTTAAGCGTTAAGGAAATAAGAAGTTCAGGTTAAACTCGATTTTTTTATTCACTTTACATTCTGCAAAATCTCTTTCTGAACACATGATTGATGTGCACACATGGTGATGTATGCTGGATGGGAATGATCATTGTCACTCCTCTCTTAACGAGATGACTAAACAATTCAAAATGAAACGATTTTTATTCAGAACAAGAGTTCTTGGCTTCACAACGCCTGGCCAAAAGGCCGATTTCTATCCTCAGGCCATTTCTGGATACTTTGCTGCATTGCACAAATCTTTTCTCACTATAACTAACCAAGAAAGATTTAGATTGTCTCATACCCATTTGACTTAAATCACTTTAACTTTCCTTTCGACGAGAATACTCCTGCCACTCCAAGAAAGGTTCTGACCTCGTCAGCTGCTTGGAAACTTTTCTTCAAGCAAGCTAGTCTACCTGCTGCCTATCCTATTTTGCTGATTAAATTGTCACTGACAGCCACACATATAAGAACCGAGTGCTCGAATGTTGACCTGAGTGGCAGATAATATTGTTATATGCCTGCCGTCCTCCACACTATCTGTTCAAGTTATATTGAGTACGTCTCTCTCATTATCGATGGAGTAGATTAAGAAGTTACAAAAATATTTTAATCTGGGACTGAACAGCACCACAAAGCAGTGTGAGTCGATTTACTCACTGACATTGCAAAGCAATTCTCGGGTATAAGCAACCAAGCTCTCCTACAAACTCTAACTTTACCGAAATGCTTTGCTCCAAATAATAGATTGTCGGATGGAGTTGGCTTACAATGCTTGTGCTTGTGATTATCATAAATTGACTTATGGGGAAACATGCACAGCAGCAGGGAATAGGGTATTACAACTACTGTTGCAATTGCAGAGGCTAATAATCATTCCTAACCTAACCTATGATCAGAAGTAAGTTTTGCTTTGAAAAGAATCCATAGATGCGGTTTGATCACTGTCGCATCGATATTCGTGCAAGAACAGTAGGTTTTTTGCATCACTTTTGTATCGAACAGAAGATAAAACGTGGAGCAGGATGATAATTTCATTAACTTCCTTTATTAATACCATTTGTTGTCAAAACTATTCACAGGCACTTTTTATATTACCCAATATAGACTTTCTATGAAATATTTTATTTAATTTCATTTTATTTTTCTGTGTTTTTAATGTATTTTTTGTTAATAACAATAATAATTATTTTACATTTCAAGGTTGAGACGTAAATATTTTGAATATATTTGTGGTGACATTTTTTTGTGGCCATGAATGTGATGTGGTACAATATTAGGCATGATAATTATTCCTGTTTTTTTTTGTATTCCGTTCAATTATTCTTGACGTCAGTATTTCTTTTATTGGGTTATTGACCTTAAGTTTTAATTATTATGAACAGCTTTACAGTTTATATATCGCAGATATTGCCATGAAATTGAATACATCGTTTAATATTTTACTTAGAATTGTTTGTCTTGCTTTTATTTAATTTTTTTCTGGCTAAAATACAATTCCATTAAATTTTTTTATATTTTTTTTCATTTCATTTCATTTCTTTGCACCTTTAAGGTCAGTTTAGTACACGTTTTTTGCTTTCGGCCATTGATCCTCAGATTTTAAAAGCATGAAAAATGGTTCATGATGAATTCATTGTTTTTAAATTGTTAAAAAGAATCATTTTCGTTTTTAATCGCCCTCAAGGTGGTAAATCTCACATTAAATTCTTATACCATGTGCCACTATTCAGCTTCAGCTCATCAGTGAAAATGGATGTATCAATTCGAATTGTAAATTCTTTACTGTTCTAGCAGACCCTATCCGAAATGAAAACATAACCTAGAAAACTGCTTATTACACGCCAGAAAAAAATTATTTTCAAAACGCCTTGCATATTGCGGTTTACTGTCTGCCGCGTTGATTGTAGTTTTGAATAATTTTCCATGGAATTTTAAAACTGATNCGGTTTGCAGTCTGTCGCCTTGATTGTAGTTTTCAATAATTTTCCATGGAATTTTTAAAACTCGTGTTCAATTTGATTGTTTTTCTTTTCTATTGCCACTACAGCTCTTTTAGTGTAATTTTAGTGTTGCTGTTATAGTTTTTCAAATATTTTCTTCTCTTATTTTTTATTGTTATTTAAAACTGGATCAAACCACATAATATTTGCTAATAACCTTCTCACATACTTAAACATGAAAAACTGAAGTGTAAAATTAAAACAACAGCAACAGTAGCAATAAATATGGAAAATAAAGTGAAAAACAAAAGCCAATAAAGAAAAAAGAAAAAACAAACTGTATTGTATTGTTAATTATTTGTAGCTGATTATTAAACAAAACAATAGAGGTATACTCAAACGAATAGATAGAGAGGTTAGTAAGCAGCTGTAGTTGGTCGCCGTTAACACTTGTACTACATGATGTAGTCAAACGAACCGTAAGACCATTTGGCAGCACTAAGACGCATTTTCCGTTTGTCGAACACTTCATGAAGACCATATTAAATCATCTAATCACTGTTGCTGCTAACATTTCTTATTCATTTACGCTGAACAAAAGGTTCATTTATAAACAGCAGCAGTTTAAATTATTGCATTATTGCACATGAAGCGTAACGACAGAAAACAAAGTGAATTACAATAAATGCGTGAAAACTGCAAACGTTAAAATAGCAAAACTTTTTATAACGTTTTATTAAACGCCTATTGCTTTACACCCGCAGACTAGAAAAACTCATAAAACCGCTCTTCTAAAACTTGATTTTCCTCCAAATACTGACGCCTCATGTATTAGTTGCCATCTCTAACTTAAGTTATCGATATTCATTGCAATGATTGTGTAACAATTCTTTTTGTTGTTTTTGCAATATTTCTATTGAAAAAAAAATAACATTTTTGCGGTTCATGTAAATGAGTTTCAGTTTTCTTTGCCTACTCTAGAGCTTCATGTTTAAAGAAAATGTACGCAATTTCCTAAGAAAATTCAAAGATATACTGAACGATTATGAAAATGCGCATATTTTGTAAAGCTATTTTTAGATTTTTGTTGTTTTTCTTTCTTTTTAATTTACATTGAGATGTTATTTTTAATTACGTTTCTATAAAAAAAATGTAATAAAGATTAAAAGAAAAATTATTAATTCGTTTAAATGAAAAAAAAAATAAAATAAAGTGGTTGATAAATTTTATGGGCTCGCATTAATGCATTTTTATACATGAAGACACCGAAAGAAGAGAACGTAGTTACCGCTGACAGCTAGACAGGGAAAATGGAGAGTGTTGAAGACACTAATGTGCTTGGAAGATTAGAGTGATGCATCAGACCATTCAGAAGTAACCTACGGCCGTTGCTCTGTAGACTCTTGAAACATCTGTTCAGATCGACTCAAACCCAAAATGTAGATTCTGTGATCATGAAAAGTTTTCTTATATATTTGTTGTTGGATGTCGACTTCACTTATGAATAAAATTAACACACTCAACAAGGGTGATGTGAGAAGCTATGTTGTAATGACCAATTAAGTAGGAATGATCATGGGAAATTAATACTGAGTTACTTCTTAAGGAAGAACAGGGATTATGCATCAACACATTGAGCTTTATTTCTAGAAAACGATAGAGGCAACCCTAAAAACATTTCACATATTTTCAATGAAATAACAGTCATCAAAAATGTAATCTGAAATGTTAACTTTCAAATACAATTGATACAATCGATTTAGTACTGTCCGTTGTATAATTCTCAACAAATTTTAGTAACAAAAAAAAGAAAATAAGAAAAAATAAATTGCGTATAGCTTTTATTGTACATGATCCAATAGTTTGTGAATTTTTATATTTTAACTCCCTAGAGCAACGTTTTCTTGAAAGTTATAATTTACTTATACATACATTCATACATACATACATATGTATCCACTGTTGTAGGTATTTGAAAAATGTCTTGATGGTGGGCTTAAAAACTGTAAGTTTCTTAACCCAATTACTATATTTGGTGGTAAAAATGAAATAATTGCTGGAGTAAAAATATGTCTAATAAAGCCACAAAAAATATAATTTAAACATTATTTGTAAAAATTTTTCTACAAGAAAATATAAAAATAAAGAAAATATTAAATTTTTAAACCAAAGAGAGACTTAAAAACTAAACTAAACTAAATCATGACAAACCTTTTCATTTTAAAAATGACCACAAACAGTGGTAGTGAACGCAGTGGCAAATATAGCAGCAGCATAGAAATGAATCATAGATTTAAAAATACAATTAAATTAAATTAAAAAAAATACAAAAAAAAAATTTAAACAAAAAACCGGAAAACGAATGATGAATGGTTTAAAAATAAAACCAAATAACTTTAGGACTTAATATTAAATAATTAACAATGTTAATACGGTATAAACAATAAAAACAAATCATGGTTATATATTAACAGGTATTTTATTACAAATAAAACGTAGTAAAAATAAAATATTTTTAAAAAACTTACCATTTAGCAGTGGTCTCCAGATGGAGTTCATGATATGAGGCGGTAAATTGAAATTTGGCAGCGCGTTTGTTAACACGCTGCAAACGTTTCCAAACACTGCCCATGGCTGGCATTTTGATTGATTAGAAAATCAAAAAATTTTACTTTACAACACTGAATAATCGTTAAAAACTTGATAAATTTTATTTTAATTTTCTATTATAAAGAAAATGTTTTTGTTTCGGTTGTTGTTTTAATTCTTAATAATTTTCAGATTTTTCCAAAAAAAATTTAACGTTACATAACCTCACATTTGTGCGTTTTTACTACACGACAAAACACTTAAAAATTTCTTACAACATTTTTATACGGGAATTTTAAAACGAATTTCATACTAAAGCACCCTGTTTTCTTCGTTATTTGTTAATAAATAATGGCTGAAACAAATATAACAAAACAAAATTTCAAAATTATTAACATTTTAATTTCTTTTTAATGATCTTCATTTTAATCTTTTAATTAATAATTCATTTTTAATTTGTATTTCACGTTTTTTTTTTCATTTTTCTTCTTCACTTAATTATTTCAATGATAACGGTATTATCATCTTTATTTAATTCTAATGAGTGTAAAAATCAGTTTTTTTTTCTCTCTGTGTTTACTTTGTTTTATAATAATGGCGGCGTCGCAATTTGCAAGGTCAAGCGGTTAGTTGATGTCTTAATGATAATACAACAACACTTGTGTATGCTCTCTTAAGCCTGATTACAATACAAAAACATACCAAAACAAATTTCAAAGCTCTCATTAATCTGTAATTGTAATTGTGTTGTGTTTATTATTTTTTCATAAAATTGCAACAACAACAGTAATAACAATCAAACCGTAACATGTTTATTAATCACGTAATTGAAAACAATGTAAATTGTAAACAAAGAATGAAAAAAAAAACAAAATATCATGGAGCAAGTGAGATAAAAACAGAACATAAATAAACAATTCTCTGAGATGTGTGCCGTGTAATGTAGTATTTGCCTAACACACTAGGACTAAATAAACAGTGTAGGAAAGAATAAATAAAAAAATTTACTTCGTTTCTTTTATAATTTCTGATGCAAGTAATTTGAACAAGTCTGAAGTACAGTGAATATTTGGATGCAATTCCAATGTATACCTATTATTTCCTACACCACTGTACATACGTACATAAATATATCTAAAGAATAATTGATAAAGACTTATAACATGTCAATTTTGGAAAGAATTCCAAGTAAATTTTGTAACTAAAAATTCTATTTTAAGACGGTAGATCGTAGATAATGATATCTATTCTACAAAACAAAAACAAAAAAAATTATAATTTTTTCAATAAAAAAAAACTTTTTAAACTTTCTTTAAAAACATAAATAAATTCTGAATTAAACATGTTCAGAATATTAAAAACGAATACAACCAGTTCAACTTAAACTTCCCAACTCTGAATGAAAGAATAAACAATTAATGAATGAAAAATAGGGAAAAACAAAAACAAAAACAATGACATAAAATAGTAATTGACAACCAAAAAAAAAAAAAAAAAAATAAAAAAACCTAAAATTCTATCATAGCCACATACACGCATATAAGTTTATGCATGACAGACTAAAAAGAGCACAAGAGCGAGTAACAGAGACAGAGACAGGCAAAAGAGTGTATAAATAAATGTTTGGATTATCAAATAATTAAACATTTATAAACTGAAAACCATGACAACATACAAAACAACAACAATTAATAGATAAATATAGAATAAAACTATTTACAATAACAATAACAACGATATGTATTATAAACACCAACAAACCCTACAATTTTGTCTACGAGTAAAATACGTACGTATATATGACAGGCCTACCAGATCCCTCAATGTTATTTGTTGTTGGCATGCATTCATGTGTAGATTTGTGAAAGACATTTGAAGAATGCTAAATCACAAGGGGGTCGTCTTCTTTCTGTTTCAATAATGCTGTTATTATTGCTTTAGCCACACCTTAGCTATGCTCAATGTCTCTCACATATCATCAGCATAATCATTATTAGCCTTAGTTTAAGTACAAGCACTCTTTGCCTCTCTTTAAATCCTTCTCCTCTCTTACTGTTTTAGTTGTTAGCTTAGGTATGTACATGCACAAACATACACTCGATATGATACAGCATCAACAACATGGCACATGTTTAAAAATTGCTCAAAATGACAAAAACAATTTAAATTGCGACCAACAATAAAGGTGCAACAAAAGGAACTGTTACTGTTTCAACAGCCTTTTAAAGAATACTTTGTCGTCGGTGCCTTATAAAAACCGAAGAACAACAGCAACAAAAACTAAATCCAAAGAGACGAAAATTGTTTTTCTACTACATTTGTTTACAACTCCAATGATGCTGAACACTGATGCTACAGCAGTCAGCTGCAGTATATTTGCAGATGCTGTTTAATAGCATTTACTTTTAGTACTTTTTGCTGTTGTTGTTGGGGTTATTATTGTAATAATGTGCTCAAGTTCTCTTACCTACTGTCAGTTAAATTGATACTTACAGCGTTGCTTGAAAATGTAGCCGGTTTTAGTAGAAAAAAGCATTTTTTTTTTTGTTTCTTTTAACTGGATTTTGAAATATTTGTGAGTGACATTAAAAGTGGGCAGGATATGACCAACAACAACCATGTACACACTAAATGACAGGTGGGTTTTAGACACAAATAAATGGCCAGAATAAAGTTTAAATCGAAATAAAAAAAAATTGTGAAAAATTATAATTCTTTTGAAAATAGTGCGTTTCGAATTGTGTTGTAGTGCTGACAGAGATGGACAGCTGACTGTGGCCAGCAGGTACACACATACGAAAATAAACTGGCTTAGGGTTTAGCTGTGGATATGCGATTAAAATAGGAAAACATTTTAAACATCAAATATAAAGAAGTTCCTATTAATGCATATTTCTTCTAGTTTTATAGATTATGGAGACGTAAGTAAATTAAAATTTTTATTGCGGTAATGGATTATATTGGGTGTAGTAAAAAGAGATTCATAACTTTTTCAATAGTGACTTTAGTAATCTGCTCCTACCGTGGATTAAAAGCGATTGGATTATGCCAGATGGCCTTAGGAAGAAAGGTTCCTTAATAAAGAATTGGAATGAATTTCCATTTGCGAAAATCTTCCGAATAACAAGAAGATGGTGTCTGACAATAAAAAGTAAATTAGTAAACCGTCTGCAGGGAATTATTTCCAACAAAAAACGATGTCCATTAAGATAACTCTAATCCACCAACAATTACCGTAACATGCTTCATTTTTCTAACTCTAAAAAGAAATATTTGGCACATAATACTAAACCTGGTTTGTGAGCATGATGATCTGGATTTGGCACTAGATCGAAAATGACTCCGGAAAGATATGTTAACGTCAATTCAGAGTGCTATGTTGATATGATAGCCGACTTTTTATGGCCTGCAAGAGAAATTTATGAAGTGAAGAGTATATAGTATCAAAAAGACGGTGCCATGAAGCAAAGAACATGCCTCTAGAGAGTAATTTCACCTTTTGGTGAGAGTAATTTCACCTTTTGGTGAAGTGAATTATGACAACCAATCTTATTTAACAATTTGTAGTTTATATCGGAGATCGTATCTGCGCAGATAATATCTGAAGTATATGAAAACTGGGCACAAACTATGCCAAAAGAATTGTGCAACAATCCAGAGACTGCGATTTAAATGTCATTGCATTTCGTACATAACAACACTAAAAGTTCATCGAAATCGTAGACCTTAAAAGAGATTTAGTTAACTGTGCTTTTAAAGCCGATATATGGATAACCCTTTATGTACCCTTTATGTGATAAAGTAATATAATGCGAAGACAAGTGATCTATTGCATAGCACTCGAATGAGCTATGAAGCTTGTATACCATCCAGCTTGCTACACGTTTATGGAGATAAAATTTTGTACATTATTAGCCTTCAATAATTGAACTTCTTGTAATTGCTCGACAAAACTTTTACTTTCTCATTGCAATTCTATTAATTTCTGTGGAAAATAAAAAAAAAACTATCGCTAGCAAACAAAATATCTTTTTTTTTTTGTTTTTTATTGCAACCTTGTCGCCAATGTGCCAATTAATAAATTTTCTTGTTATTGTTGCACCAACACGATATTTGTTCTTGTTTTTTTGTATTTTTTTCTATTTTTTTTATTATTGTTTTGGTGCCATCATCTGCCACTTTTTTCATTGTCTTTTCTATTTTGATTTGTTGTTTTTTCTTTTTTTTTTCTACTGCACTTTAAGACAACCTTGAAGAGTTTTTGTAGAAATTTGTTGTTCTTGTTCTTTGTTTATTATAATAGTTGTTTGTAGTTGTTATTGCAGAATTTGTTCTTGTTTTTTTTTCTTTTTTTCGTTCATAGTTGAATGGTTTAATTTTTCAAGAGAATTAAAATTTGTTTACTTACATACACAAACGCACAGAAGATAACCAGAAAGACACACACACACACATAAACAAATAAAATGAATGGCAAATAAAAAATAGAAGAAAATTAAATTTTTTTCATGTGAAATATTTAAATTTATTAAAAATTCATCATAAAAATTAAGGGGACAGACAGACAGACCGACAGACTAAGCCACAATTCTTTGTTGTCTGTCTACGGTTCTTAAGAAAACCAAAAAACATTACAGAACGAGAGCACACGCACACAATTTTCTTTTTAAAGAGCTCCAGCAATGGGGGAACCTTTTGACCTTTCCATACAAATTGTTGGCATTTTACACAGAAAAATGTATTTGTTTTCTATTAAATTTCTTCAGAAGCTAAACATTTTTCTCTTAAGTTTTTGTCTTATTTTTTTTTTTTTTTTGTTTGTTTGTTGTATTAATTAATAATTTCTTTTTTTGTCACTCCACCAAACTCCACCGTATTAAACAAAAAATCTTTTTCTTTTATTTCATCTTACCACCCCATTTGGTGGTTTTGCAAAAAAGCTGTCACAAAAAAACAAAAAACAAGAAACACAAAAGCAATTGCTGTTTTGCGAGAGCATGACGAATGTTTTCTTGTTTTTTCTTTGTATTTGCTTTTCAAGAGACACAGACGTCTCCTCTAAAAACCATGACGTCACTTTGTTTTTCATGCCTTTACGCTTAAATTGCTCAGATTTGTTTAACAATTTTAACACAATTTCTTTAAATTTGAACACAATTTTAATAAAAATTTCTTTTAAATATTAAATTATTGTCACTTATTCTCCCACAGCTTTTAAAAAATTTGTTTTTTTCTTTCCTTTTTTGCTTAAACAAAAAACGTAGAAAAAAAGAAGACACTGTCTGACGACGACGACGACGGGTTATTATTATTTTGCACAAACCTCTCGTTACAGAAAACCACGTTTGTTAACAATGCGCTAAAGCGAGACAACAATAACGCGAATGTATGTATGTGTAGTAAAATATAACAACAATAAGGGTAATATATTTATTGTTGTTGTTTGATTTTATTTATTTTTCTTATTTCACTACTTTTTTTCTTCATTAAAACAGTATGAACGGCCTGTTTCAATTCCGTTCTCAAAAACTTAACAACCGTCTCGTTTGCTTGCTCATAATTTACTGAGCGTATATATTATTGTTGTTTCTGTTTTACATACTCATTCGTAGCAAAAAATAACAATAATTTTGCTGCTTCTTCTTATTAAAACAAAAAACAAGCAAAAAGAACAAANNAGTGTTGCCGTAGTGTGTTTCGAATATAAAAAATTAATAATAATTTATTTATTAATTTTATTTATTTAAATACAACCAAGCCAACATTCGTTTCTGTTTAATAAAATTATCATTTTCACATACAAAATTCATTGATAAGTAAAGAAAATAAAGTTTAAGAATTTAAAAAAAAATAATACCATTTTTTACAACTCATCACCATCAATCAGCCAATAGACGGAAATTGGCAACCCTTGTTTCGTAAAAATTTCGTGGTGCTTTGGTCGGTCGGAAGAGGGCACCGTCAAAAACACTGTACATCATATATTTGAAGAACGCGGCCGCGTGAGTTAGTCGACAAAAGTATTGTCAACGAGGTGAGTTTCTAAAGTTTCATCAGTTTTAATGTGTGGTGAATATATATAGTGGTGGATTTGAAAAAGGAGCGAACTTGTTTGCTCTGCTGAATAAAATTTAAATTCACCAAACTACAGCAACTGCATACATATCGTCACCACCATAATTTCACTATATTACCAGTGGTGAACTATGTGGTTTGTGTCTGAAACAAGTAAATTTCACCTCGGTTACAGCAGAAATTTGGGTTAGTTAAGTGAAATATGTTGAGTATCAATTTGGTTTTTGTTTGTATGTGCCAAACCATTGCTTAGAACCGGTTTTTGCTTACAATACGAGCAAATGCAATTATTGTGAATGATACCATTTAACATTATTGTAGACAACAACCATTCTCAATATTTTCAATCAATATTTATATTAACTAATTAGAAAAGGTCTTATCGTACCTTTTTTTTTGAAAATATAATTTGCAATCTATATCGAACCTATCCACGTAGATAACTAGATTTTTTAGGTTTTTTGAGCGCCAATGGCTGAACCTCTCAAACTATAAATAAATAAATATTCCATTCTATTATTATGAGTAGCAGCACTTCGTATTATTTTTTCTGGTGATGGCATAGCAGCAGAGTCCAAAGTAATATGTTTGAAGCACTGCTAGTTTCAGGATCTTGAATGTTTTGTTGTTCATATTGATTAATAAACAAAAAGTTTTAAACTTTGAGGAAAGAATTACTCTTGCTAAATATGGCTGCCTGGACTATAAATAACTTCGCATGTATTTCAGGTTAGGATTTTACCTCTCTTGGAGAAATCACGTCTAGACGAGCGAATAGACAGAACATTCGGGACAAAGGACAGGAATTTAATTAATTTGTTTTACTTCCATAAGTTGTTTCATAATTTCCATTTAAAAAAATTAAAAACAACAACTTTCCCTTCCTCTTGCCTTTACAACCACTTGCATTTTCGTTATGCTGCAACCTGTTAACTTTTATTTAAGAAATCCTTTCACTTCCATAAACTC